>JAHXMU010026460.1:594241-630698 GCA_019455685.1 Philornis downsi
TCCTATTCCTATTCCTATTCCTACTCCTATTCCTATTCCTATTCCTATTCCTACTCCTATTCCTATTCCTATTCCTATTCCCACTCCTATTCCTATTCCTATTCCTATTCCTATTCCTATTCCTATTCCTATTCCTATTCCTATTCCTATATAAGAATGCAAAATGACATCTGACAATTACTTTTACTTTTAACCATATTTATATTAGAGAATGGATTAAATCAAAACGTTTTTGGAACGAGCTGTAGACAAGTTTTTGGTGTACTCCACTACGTATGTTCCTAACAAGAGCCGAATGGTGGAATAGACCAAGATTTAAATCCCCCAATAACTACAATATTTACTAAATTTTGGCTAGATTTAAAGCATCTAAAAAACCGGTTTACGAAATTATTATTTTATCGGCTATTATTTTGGTCATGAAATTTTTAACCATGTTTGGTGATCAACATCTAATAAAGTAACTGGCTACTATTTGAACATCTCTCGAATGCTATGTCTCAGTATCTGTCTAGAGTATTCATTCATTCTTGTTTACTTAAAAATATTGTGTGGTTGTTTAGTTGGCTCTAATTTCGCCGAGTGGAATCGAAGCCACGAAACAGTTTCATTTGTATACAAAGTAGGTTCTTTAAGTTGCATTCGATTACCTTTCTTTTTGCTATGTTGCCAAGTTTTAGATTTTATAACAAGACTTAGTGAAAAATCCATGACAACATTGGCGGCAACAATAACAGAAACATATTGCATAAATATTATTTTCTTTACTAAATTTTCTCATCTCCGTAGATTTGTCAACATTAGTAGGAAAAGAAGACTCTTTCCTTTCAACTAGCCATCACTCCTATCTAGGAATGTATTTTTGTATGTGTTTGTGTGTTTGTAAAAATCCATTGAAGAACCAATCATAACGTCTTCCCTGCGCTGCTCCATATAATATATTCCCCTTTCCAATAGCTTGGAATTGTGAATCAACATCTGTTGAAGAAATTGACGACAATATCGTCGTCAAACATCATCCAAATCCAGTTCGGTTTGTATGCAGTTACATTTGTTTGTTTGATTGTTGCTTGGTGCAACATCCAGCCAGTCATCCATCCATCCATCTATCCATTCAATTCATCTATATCCAATAGATACAAACATCCTCAAATTGAGGTACAAAATTACGTTTCGCTTCGATTTTTTGCAATCTTCATCGTTCGTCGTTGCACATTGAAATCAATTTTGTTTAAGTGTTGAATACAATCAATCGTTAGGTGGAGTTTTCCATCCCACCTCAACATCTTGCTGCATTCATCGTTTTGAGATTTATAGGTCATGTTGTATGCAATTTATTGAATTTATGTCACATTTTTTTTTTAAGATGATGAAAGAACGCGAGCATTGGAGGTAAAGGGAGTGAGTGAGTGAATGCTAGAAACACCAAACTTTATTAAAACGTAGATTGATTAATACTAAAAATGTGAAAAATTGTTTATATTGATGCTTCCCATCGTATGAGAAATATCGAATTGAAAATTTAATGTAGATTAATCATACATTGCGATGTAGCGAGACAATGGAGATAATTTGTCGCTGTATAGGAAAGGAAGTGATATAAAATAGTGTCATTTGTATAATTTTATTCGTTTGCTGGAAGGCATATGTCAAGCTTTGGAGTTAAAAGTCATAATAATTTTTTTTTTTTTTTGACTATTTACTCTAATTTGAAATTTGTTAATTTTTCTGGAAGATCGCTGCTGGATATTTGGTGATATCCACCGCACAAGTATTTTGAAGTTCACCAAAACGAGCAAAGAAACCAAAAACAACAACTATTGATATCAGAAAAAATAAATGTTTGCATGTGGATTAGGTTTCTGTAGTTGACACAAAAGTTATCTTTTCGACTATTAGATTTTTACAAATAAAAGGCGATTTTTTAATCGTAGTTTTTTTTTTTTTTAATCGAATAAAACACTCAAATTTGCATCATGTATTAAAATTTTTTATTGGAATCGATAAATTGGTCTTTGCCATTTAATTTTTGAAGATAATTTCATGTAAATGCTGTCCGCGGCTCCGTCTTAAAATGTCCATTCGGAAGGTCCAATTTTTCGTCACTTTTTCGAGTATTTTGGCCTGTATTCCACGAATAACGCGTGTTATGTTATCCTGCAAGGCTTCAATAGTGTTCGGCTTGCCCACATAGACTAACGACTTCACATAACCCCACAAGAAATAATAAAGAGGCGCTAAACCGCAAGATCTTGGGGTCCAGCTTACAGGGCCAAATCAAGAGATAAGCTGCCCAGTAAATTCAACCCTCAACATATCCATTGTTTCACAAACAGTGTGGCGTGTTGCACCGTCCTGATGAAACCACATATCAACCAAGTTCAACTCAGCCAATTGGGGCAAAAAAATTCCTTGTGGTTGAGTAACACATGTCCAATCGCTGAGAATCCCCATTAACACTGGTCGCTACGGCTGCAATATTTTCGTCGGTACGCACTCCACGCATTCGAGTCGATAGTTTTATGTTCAACAAAGTAAATTTGGTGCGAAATTTGGGGACAACAGCACGAATTGTTGAAGCAGCAGGTCGATTATGACGACCATAAAATGGTCGTATCAAACGATGCACATTTGTCACAGAGCACGAATTTTGATAATAAATTTCAAAGATTTGCAATCGTTGCTCGTTTGTTAGTCTTTGCATGATGAAATGGCAGATTATACTGTACACTTTACACTGTGACAGATGACGTTTGGTCGTCAACAAGTGCTGCCAACAAGTGCTGCCAACCTGAAAAACTTAAATTTAAAAAAATCCCCCTATATTATAAACTTTCGTTTGGGGCTTTATTAGGCTATGTTGGCCGCGCTACAAAATTGTCTAAATTTTGCAGAAAGTTATATTTAATAGATCTGCCATAAAAGCAAACAAAAGTCCAAAATATAAATAGCTGTTGGAACACTGAAATAGATTTTCCAACCTTCTAACATCAACAAAAGCCGGCTTTCCTTGAGAAAGTTAGTTAGGCGATTAGTCTAAAATCGATTTCTAGAATTCTACTTTACTACAGTGGAATGCTTACTGAAGCAGTATTTTGAAAGCTTGAAAGCTCTTTCTGAAACACGCCATATTGCACCTGAGTGATTATATCAATGTTATTATCAGGTCACTTTTATGCATATGGAACCACTGTGCACTATCTTATTGATCGTAGATAACAAATCTGCTATTGAAAATTCATTCTTTTCCTGTATTTCACACCGTGGTTGGGACATTTTTAGTACGCTGATTTGTTCGAAACGTATTTTGCGTAGACGAAATACAAAATAAACGCATATTAATCCAAATACCAAACACCTGTCTCACAAATATTGCATATTAAAGGCACATTCGAAAAGTTTCATGAAAACGTAGCATAAAATATAAAAAAGTGAGATATTGGACCAAAATGAAAAGAAAAAAAAAAAACGATTGGAAGACAAAGTTATATTTTGCAACTGTTACAAGCAGCATTCACTAACGCTATCCATGTCCTTTCCACGTTAGAGCAGCCTATATGCATTCCAAACATACCACAAAGGCCTGCAACATGCCGCAGCATACTCGTACACTGCCGTTTACAGTGCCTACAAACTTTGTACAAACTTTGTTTGGTTATAGCGAAACCAACAGCGAATACGTTTATTTTCGCCTTTGCTAACGAAAACCAGGTGTAGGTATATGATATTTAAATGTATTTTTTTTTTTCGTTTACGGTTCACTTCTATACCAGATAAAGTAGAATATTCTACTGCATTCTAAATCGTCCAGGCGTTATAGAAAAAATGTCATAATTGAAGAAAACTATAAATTTCTGTATTTTTTGAATATGATTGATTATACTATCACAAAAGTCTTAGAGTTTTATACATATTCTAACACCGTTGTAGAAATAAAACTAAACTCAAATAGATACGAGCAGTGAAAATGCGGTGTTGATCGAATAAGAGTTGTTCTATAACTTGTTAGCCTTTAAAGTCATACGAATGTACGCCAGAATGTACCGAAAATATTTTTATAGAGGCAGGACCTCTTATGGTGTGTATATTTAAAAAGTTCCGTGAGCATTGACAAATATATATAATTTTGAATTGGAGGTGGAATCCATCTACATGGGGGAAATTACGACTAGAGTATTCTAAGCAGACAGATGTTACTACGAGCTGAGAAGCTGTGCAGATATCAGTCCTATCTGTCTTGCAGCACGGTGCAGAACGCTGAATTATAACTTCTGCGAATAAACCAATTCTGGAAGTTTTAGAGAGAAAAAAAAGCTTCGAAAAATATTAAGCAGGTTGCATTAACATCTCGCTGTTTTCAGTCAATAGTGTCCACATCCTCTTCGTACGTCGTTACCATGTTGGCATGTTGAGTTCCACAAAATAGTATCAATTTGACTTAAAAGCTAAACTCAAGCATAACTTCAAATATATTTTTGCAGAATCAGGTTATCAAAGGCTGCTTTGTAGTCAGCAGGAAGGAAAATGTGATCAGTTGCCGATTTATCAGATCTAAACTCACGTTTATTTTTTGCCTTTTTCCAAGATTGGTTGGTACGTGAGTGTGTGATCAATTGTCGATTTATTAGACCCCAACTCTCACTAATAAGGTTTGATCAGGTGGTTTGGAAGAGGGTTGTGTCTCTTAAAAAATGCTGCCTAAATGATCTTATATGAAAACATAATAAATTTAGCACACATTGAGCATTTGCAAAATTATGATCTCAGGATTGTGTGTGTGTGATCAGTTATCGATCAATTAGACCCATACTCTCACTAATAAGGCTTGAGCAGGTGGTTTAGAAGAGGCTTTTGCCTCTTACAAAATGCTGCCTAAAGGATCTTATTTGTAAACATAATAAATTTAGCACACATAGAGCATTTGCAAAATCATGATCTCAAAATAAAAACGGAACATAATACCACATCCCTTCTTGCATTTCTCATTTAATTTTCTGATTTTCGAAGCCCAATATTTTGTCTGTAATTTTTAATTAGTCGGTAGCAATAGGTCTTGTTCTAAACTATTGTGATCACTGTCTGTCTGCCTGTACGTCTCATAAAAGTAATCTATTTGACACAAATACTCTTAGCATGTCTTTCAAGTACTTCCACTGAATTCAGTCAAATTTGGTACGCAAAGTTTATTTAACGAACTAATTTCTGTGAACGGAAATTGATAGCACTGTTACTTGATCTGGTATCTCTCATATAAGCTGACCAATTTATCAAATTGTATTTTTTTATATTTAACTCCTAAATCATAAAGTGAAGTTACTTGTAGAGGGTATAGTAAGAAGAAATCCATTACTTTCCTACTATACGGCTTTAATACTCTGTATATCGAGTTATTTAAGTGCGATTGGATTACACTAGGAAGCATTAGAAAGATAAGATATCGAACTCGAAGAATTACTCAGACAGTTGTATAGTTGATTGACTCAGTGTTGCTTGACTGCGCATCAAAGATGAACATAAGCAAAGAGAAAATGCGCCATATTTAACAATTTTTCTTCTATAAAGGCGAAAACGCAGGCCTGGCCGCTGCAAATTTAAATAGAGTATAAGGTTCTGACACTGTAACAGCCAATCAGGGGCAATTTTGATTTCGTCGATTCAGTTTCGGTAATTTTGATGTCAAAGATGCACCACGCTCTGTAATGCCATTTGTCAATAATGCCGATAGAATAGTGGAAGTCGTCAAGCCCGACCATTGCCTAAGCACTGTTTCGTTTGTTTAGGAGCTTAGCTTTGTACAAAAAATGGTTTATAAAGCTGGGTACAAGAACAAGCTTGATGTGTACGTACCACATTAGTTAACGCTGAAAAAATCTACCCATTTATAAATACAGTAACTGGTGATGAAAAGTGGGATACTTTCGAGAGAAAACGGTGGCGTTTAATTTGCGGTGAATCGCCGTAAACGGTGAGCAAGCAAGGATTGACGGTTAGGAAGGTTTTAAAGCGTGTTTGGTGGAAATTATTTATTATGAGCTTCGGTGAAACTCTTAAGTCAGATCTGTACTACCAACAATTGAACCACCTGGAGAAATTAATAGCTCATCAACAGCCAGCTTTGCCCACTAGTAGAAGAATTGTATTCCACCAGCAAAACGCCTGGCCACACATATCGATACTGATTCACCAGAAGCTCCGAGAAATTGATTGTGAAGTCCTTACGTATCTATCTTAAAGGCCGGACCTTGCACTGGACTTTGCCACGCTTGATGTACAAATGGCACAAATAGGCCGATTTAGCAAAAATCAGTGGTTCCTCTATTATTTCTATACGAAAGAGTACTTTTTGATAAGAATCTAACCATTTACCATGCCCTTTTTTGCATTGGTTGCTCATTTGCATCAACTCAAAACTACTTTTGCTCGCTAGTATAAATTTGATTGAAGGAACAGAAGTTATAGAAAGAAACCCGGAAATATTTCAGTTCCGAAAGCGTTTTCCAACAATTTGCCGAATATTTATGCCTTTTCCAAAAGTGCTGCTTATACAGGGTTATTCAATTAGTGGCCACCTAAAGTGTTATTTATTTAGTGAAAGGTTTGCCATTTACGAATAGGGATCGTTTAACAACCGAAGAACGCGTAAAAACAGTTAAAACTTAGTACAAAAGTGGTGATTCAAAAGCGGGCTTTCAATCGAACAAAATTTTCTTCAGCGATGAAGCTCATTTCTTGCTCGGTGGTTACGTCAGCAGGCAAAATTGTTGCCTTTGGGGCTTGTAGAGCCTTCAAATGATTGTGTAAAAACCATTGCATTCGGAAAAAGTGACTATTTGGTCGGCATTATGGTCTGGAGATGTAATTTTTTCGAAAATGACGCTGGACGAACCTCAAAAGGATCCACTGCTGCAACCAATCCAGAGGCGGTCATTTAAATGACACTGTATATCGTACTTAATGGGAAGATCTAAGCAATATAATGAAACAAAGTTTCCACCGATATCATAGCTTTATGCCCATTTTATTTAACGTAATTAATTCTGCGTCAATACCGCTAAACTTAATTGTTGATATCACTCAAAAATCCTACATAACTTCGTATCAGCCATGCGATACAATTCGAAATATTACAATATACCCATTAAACTCACAATTCAAGAGGAAATATTAAACTACTATTTGCATATTTTGTTAAATGAATCTCTTAAATGTCTAAGCAGCCGTCAAGGGGTAATTATTAAAACACCGCAAAGTTGAGTTAACATTTTGTACAAAGGTTGCTAACTTTTAATGCGCTCCCCATTTGCCGCTTGATGTAGAGTGCAAGCATTAACAAAGCACAGAAAAATACTTCCTCATCGTGTAGTAGTTGAATTTTATTTTTTATTCCTTCCTCTGCTACAGATTTCACACAGTTATCGTTTGTCGAAAAAATGGCAGACGGCTCTTAGGAACACCTGCAGCATTGAACGTTCACGTAGAAGAGAAAAACAACAGAACTGAAAACTGAGAAAAAACAATGTTTGTTAAAGGCTGAAGAATAAAAAGCCCAGCGTTACCACTTTTTTTATTAGAACGATTTTTAATACGAATATTTGTGCAGTTGTTCACCTTACGTTGGTGGTGCTGACTGATGCTGTTACCAACTATTTGAACAACGCACTATGGCAGAAATATGTAAACGTTTGGTCGTAGTCACAGTAGATGTGGATGTTTCTTAAGAAGTCAGTTTTACAACATCTTGATAAATTCAACATAGGGAAATGTTACTGTGCCCAAATCGCGATAGTAATTTTTATTTATTTTTTTTCAAAATGTCGTTATTAATTCTACTAAATTTGTTTCATCGTCTTCAAAGTTTTCTTTCGAGCAAGTATGTACATGCACAAGACTAACATTTTTTTTTTCTAAATTAGAACCATGCCAAATATTCATCTTCTGGTATGACATTCAGAACGCGGTGCAATTCAAGTTGAATCGCAACAATCGACACAAAATCGTGTTACCGGAGCGCTTTTTGTAATTTACGTAAGAATACTATATTTATATCCTTTTCATTAGGAAAACATTCCATGGAACATTGATTACTAGTAAACAAATTTTGCTGCCTGCCCACCTTTTCCTTTATTGATTTCCAACACTAAATCAGAACAGCTGACGTTTTCACGTCGTAATATGTTCGGTAATAGATTTGTAGAACTGTTTAGATTCATCTGTCTTTATTACTACTTTATTTTCCAGTTTACAAATGTATTATCGAATTGCCACATAAAAATTTACATTTTTACGCTGTCAGTGTTGGAAATCAACAAAAAAACAGGTTATCGTTGCCACATGAGAAGATTTCCCGCTACCAATTTTTCTGTATGGAGTTTCACCGTGAAAAGTCAGTATGGGAGTAGCTTTTACCAAACAATCAGGAGTTTTATGGTGGTAAATTGCATATTAGTTGAGTACATATATATTTACATATTGGTCCAAATCCGTTTCGTCGTCTTCAAAGTGTTCACCACAGATTTGTTATGACAGAACTATGGAATCGTTTGACGTTGTAGATGTTTCACAAGAAGGAAGTTCTGAAACATCTTGATAATTTCGAATTAAGGAAATATTGTTTTTTTTTAAATATATTTTTTTTTCGTCCAAATCTTCATCTTTAGAGTGTTCCCCACTTATGCCAACATTTGTTCTAATTTAAAAAGCATGCCAAGTACACTTAAAGAAAATGAAGTGACTTTGAGACAAAACGAACTCATTATTCGAGAAGTTTGGTCTACTTATTACGTACTTTTTTACGCCTACTCATAGTTTACTTTAGTCAATTTAAGTTTAACTTACTTGTTTCAACTAAAAATTTGCTAGTTTTGAGTAGATTTGGTATATTTATTTTGAGTATGTTTTCAATTCAAATTCAGTACGAATGTATTTTTTTTAGCATAGGGGATGTGCAATTAATTGATTCATCAGCCAAACTGATTAATCGAAATCCAGGTTAATCAATTAATTAATCATGCGTCAACTAATTGACTAAATATGAATTTAGGTTAATCGTTCTTGATTATTCAAAACTCATGATTAATTGATTAATCAATCAATTTAATAATCAAAACTTGGATAACTGAATATATAGTATTTCAAATTTTATATTGTGTGGCACTCCATAAGTGTTACTATCTTTTTTTTGGCACATAAAACATGTCCATATTCCTTGAATATTCCTTTCCTATTGTTCCTACGAGTAAAATATTTAAATTTTGAATATATTATTCAAATTTGATTAAACTAAATTGAAATTATTTGATTAACTATTGATCTGGATAATCAGAACTCTTGATTAATGGATTAACTGTTTAATCAGTTTGATTAATATGGATTAATTAACAAATTTGGTTAACGAATTGATCGCTCATACGTGGTAATTACATACAGAAGTTGTAAGTATGATTAAGATACGAGTTAGACTTTAGATTCATAAGTTTTATATTTTCTCCGAAAATTAGCAAATTTTGTGCTCTTTAAATTGCCCTCAATATTCATACACTTTTAAATATTTATGTTAGTACGAGGATTTATATGTTTTTTTTTTCAACGTCATTTCTCGTTCAATCGTTCTCCTTTAAAATGTGGATTTTTTTAAATTCTCCTTCCTATATTGCCCTCGAAGTATGCTGATATTCAAGTTAAATCGATTAAAATTGTATCCCAGGAGTTGAAATTTAAGTTTAGAGAATGACAAGAAGTCAGACGGTGCTAAATCATGCAGTACTAGTTGAATTTGGGTACCTTCTCGTGGTTATTTCGATGCTGTTTAATGTTTGGCAAGATATTCACTCGATTGCTCTCTTGTTACTGGTCGGGTTTTCACCTCCCGTAATAATTCGTTCACCGATATTTTAAATTAACTGCCTTTTTCAAGAGATTTCACGCCCAAAGTACTTTCTGGAATAGGGTTAATATATCCCTCATTTGTCAGGTCCTTAATTGTTAATCGACGGTTTTTGACCATCAAACTTAGGATTTGAGGGACGTGACTTTCATCGGTAGATGTCGATGGTTGCCCGGGGTGCTCTTCGTCTTCAATCCATTCTCGGCCTTCTTTGAACTCTTTATGCCACTTGTAAGCATTTCTTTTCCTCAAAGTCTTTTCACGAAAGGTCTGGTGCAATATTCTGAGCAAAAATTCCGCTCCAAAAGTTCAATTTGTAAAGTTTTTTACAAGATTGTAAAAATTGCCGAAAACAATTTTAACGTTATACAAAATATGAGTGTAATAAGCTTAACTCAGAGCCCTTGGGCTTTTATACTTGATATTTAGCGAAACTTGCATTATCGTACTTGGTTGGCTTTTTAGTTTCAATGTTCTACTTATTGTAGCTTTGATCCACGTAGGACCTAATTCCTTTCAGTGTTTATTCAGCAGTTTGCATCTTTCACGAATGAGCTTTTGCCCCTCTCATCCGTCACGATGTTAGACGGGAAAGATCGTAAAATTGCAAAGGCGGATTGTCTTTCTGGTTTTTTTTTTTTTTTTTTTGGTTATTTTTACCATTTACTTTCATAACCTCTGCGAATCCCACGTGAAACAATAACGATGGCTGCTGCAACGTTATTGTTTCATGTTTTTAGTTTTTTTTTTTTATCTCATACAACTTGTATTCTTTGAACGGACGGACACAAATTGCCGTTTTCAATTTTGGGAAACAAACATCAATCCTTTGTGTCCTCTGTCGGCGTCCATTGTCTCTCAGAATCACCTCAACACAGATGTTTATCAGTGGGGTCGATAAAATTGTCATCCCCACTAATTTGTTTTTTGAATAAGTTGTTCCCTGCAGCATGTATACCTAACATATATAGGCTTAGCCGTTAGAGGTAAGCGATACAAAGCACCTTGGAAATCAACCGTTTATTTCTATCAACCCGTATATATTATAGTTAATTAACAATCGACTTTGTATTTAATCATTTCAAGTTTTGTACTACAGTAAGCTGATTTATCAAAAAAAAAAAATTTAATATTTCCTTTTGCAGAAATGATTTCTTAATTTTTTTTTAAAATTTTATATTACCATATTTCCAATATATTTTTGTACAAACGACTATCGCACCAGTAGCATATGAAACGAATTTCATATTCAATCTCTGACAGTTTATGAGATGTGGTCACTTAAATCGTAGTGTTATAAAGGGTGTCCCCACAAGAACGCAAGATTTAAATGACTGATGCAGCAATTAAATTGTTTCTCTGGCTGTATGACATGTGGCGCCGTCTTGTTGAAACCACATGTCCTCCACATTCATTTCTTCAATTCTAGGCACGAAAAAACTGGGTTTTCATTTCATGATACCGAACACCATTGACTGTTTGAGCTTGACATGCCTCATTTTCATTAAAGAAAGGTAAAATGATTCCTCCAGCCCAAAATCCACACCACACAGTGACACGTTGAGATTGCATTTGCTTCTCGTGCATCAATCGAGGATTTTCCTCACCCCAAATGCGACAATTCTGCCTATTGACGAAGCCATCAAGATGGAAATGGGCCTCGTCACTGAAGATGATTTTATCGGCAAAATCAGCATTTTCATGTTGTCGTTCCAATGCCCAATTAAGGAACTCCCTTCGCTGTCCATGGTCAGCTGGCTTCAGTTCCTGTGTCAATTGAACTTTGTATGCATGAAGGTGCGAATCTTTGGTCAAAATTCGCTGCATAGTGGATTTGGAGACACAAATTTGCTGAGCTCGTCACGTACAGTTGCGACATTTTCGATCGATCGACCTGGTCGAAGGCGCGTTGTTGTCTTTACATCACTAACAGACCCAGTTTTGGCAAATTTATCCATTAATCTCTTTACAGTTGACATTTTGGAGCCGCAAAACTTTCATTTTGGTAAAACAATAAAAAAAAAAACAATAAAACAATGAGAATGCGTTGTTCATTCGTGTAGCGCTCCATTTTTACTAACCTCGTACCTTCTACTAGCAAACAATAACAATAGTTCAAATGTCAAACAATGACACTTCGAATGGCGCCAAATTTAAATCTTGCGTTCTTGTCGGGACACCCTTTATAAGCGAAGGAATATACCATTTGATTCCTCAAAACTGGTTAAAACTGGGAGTCGCTTAGAGTACCAAATATCTTTTGACCAAATGTAATTCATGAGTTTTTAAGTCGACTGAGTGGTGATACCTTGCATACAAATTGACCGATTTTGCAGTAGATTTAATTTTAAAACAATGTATTGCTTTGGACTGTTTGTCAAAATTTGAAAATATCGACTGATTAGTTACGCCCAGATTTTACCCAAATTCAGTCAAATTTGGTGCACATCATGCCATCAGCCTTTTTCAATATTAGTACTAGTGGTAATTTGATACGATAATTTCGAGATTGATCTATCTATCTCTATATACAAAAGTAATGTGTTACTGGCTGACAAAATTATCACCGTCCATGCTATACGACTAAGACTAGAATCACGGAAATTACGGTATACATGCCCCATATAAAGCAGACATTTTTTCGTACTTTTAGGGATAAAAACAGTGTAAAAAGGGAGAAATCTCCCGCTTTCATCATCCAGCTGAAACGTCTAGTGGTATTACAATGAAAATTGCTTTAAAAACTGTGTAAAAACGGGATTTCTTAAGATTTGTAACTTTAGGGATAAAAATAGAATGAAAAAGGACGAATCTGATGCCATCGCCCTGCTGAAAAGGCTAGAGATAGAATCATGAAAACAGATCCGTGTTCCACTTTTTGTTTAGACATACTTTAAGGAGGAGGGGATATTCAAAAGATAAGCTTTCAGGAATAAAAACAGGATAAAAAGGGACAAATACAAAAATAGTATCATTGTTCTTAACAAACGACTGAAGGTGACATCATTAAATCGTGTTTGTATACCTTTGAATATTTTGTTACTAATAGTGAAGCTGCGCCCAAAAAAAAATTATTTTGACATTTGTACATTTGAAATCTGACGTCATCAAATCGAGTGTGTAAACTTATCTACCAGAGTAGGCAAGATGTGATAAGAGATTTTAAAAATTCGTTTCCTTGGGAAATAAAACATGACAACAAAAATGTTGTCATTACACAAGACAAATGGCTGATGCTAAAGTTACCAAAATTAAAGGAAATATTAATTTAATGAAATAAGTGCTCGATAAAATGACAGTTTTCGAAATCCTACTATAAAAGGGACAAATATCTACCACAAAATTGTTAAAATGGCTTGAACAAACAGTTGAAGTTAAAGTCATAAAATTGAAAATGTAGATTTCTGTGCCTAAATATGTTTGCGAGGAAAATGAATTTTCGAAAATTCGTAAAATCGGGAATAAAGGGGTCAATGGGATCGTTCCATAAAAAATTAATGAAACTAAAACCTTTAATGCATTCCTCTTTGGTCATACTGACGCAATGTTTGGGGATATTTTGAAAATCGATATTTTAGATAAGATAAGATATGATAAGATATTTCAATTAAGACAAGAAAGGAAGCATAAATTGCTTAGCCATCTGGAGCCAAATGGCAGTAGCGTAACTCACGAAATTAAAATTATGTATTCTATCATGAAACATACTGCAAATATAAACTTTAGAATTTGAAAGGGAAATACATATATGGGTTAAAAATTGTTCTAGACTGGATCTGAAGTACGTTTCTCGTGTGGCCGCCTGCCCACGCTTAAATACAGGATTTTATAAAAATCACATTGTCAGCGAAAGACTATTTGCGAGAAGGTACAGGGTGGGCCATAAGGGTATTGGCGGTTTAAATATTCAATTAAAAAAAACTACGAAACATAAAAAAAATATATATATGTATGGCTTCCCTCGGTGCTTGACACTCTTGGAACCGAAGTCGCAAATTTTGGAAAACTCGTTGAAAAGTTGTTCTCGGTATTTTGTTACTTTCCTGAATAATGTTCCTCTTCAACTGCTCTAAATTGGTCGAATTATTCTCGTAGACTACCGATTTGAGGTAGCCCCATAGAAAATAATCGCATGGAGAGAGATCGGGGCTACGTGGGGGCCATTCAATATCCCCCCTTTTCGAAATGAGTTTTCCAAGAAAAACATTTTTCAGCAGCTCTATGGATACGCTAGCCGTATGACATGTGGCCCTATCCTATTGAAACCACATCCTCGAGGTATTGCCTTGAAGTTCTTGCAAAGCTGGCACCAAAAAGTCTGCTAGCATATTGCAATAATTGTTCGCTCTAATCGTCATCGCATGCCCTCTTTCGTCCTCAAAAAAGTATGGTCCAATAATACCGGTTGACGTTATCCCAGCCCACACGACAAGCTTAGGGCTGTGAAGTGGACGTTCATGCAAGCGTCGGGGATTTGTCTCGGACCAGAACCGACAATTTTGCTTGTTCACATGGCCATTAAGGTGAAAATTGGCCTCATCACTAAAAATCACGTTGTTGAAATTGTTGAACCGCTCTAGCATCAAATTGACAAAGTTAAGTCGGTTATTGGCATCATCGCGTTTTAATTCTTGGACTATCTGAATCTTATAAGCCTTCAAATGCAAATCACGTTTCAAAATTCGTCGTAAAGTTGTTCTTTTAACATCCAAAGACTGACTTCTCTTACGTGTTGACTGTTGCGGATTTCGCTGAACTGAAACACGAACACGCTCCACAATGTCGGCTGATCTTGCAGAAACTGGGCGACCACGAACCGTAATTGGTACTGTTGAGCCGGTTGTTTCGAACATTCTGATCCATTTTAGTATCACATTGGCGCTTGGAACTTCACTTAAATCGTGTAAACCGTGTTCATGCCGATACAAACGTCGTGCAGTAATCACTGATTTATTGTTTTCGTAATACGCTCGGACACAAAATGCACGCTGCACTCCCGTGTACGGCTCCATGGCGACTAAGTTTCCAGGAAGCGGCGCAGCGAACAACATATCCCCCCGCCACCACGCGCCACGCGTTACCGAGAAATTGAAGAATTAATTCGCCAACACTCATATGGCCCATCCTGTATTTCCAAATCTACAAATTTATTTAAAAAATAACTTTGTAATGGATTTTCAATTTTGTAACTCCATCATTTCAGAAATTCATCAATTCATCAATTGTCTACCTTTGCTGCAATGACATAAGCGGTAATTCACCATTGTGCGTTGTGTTTTTTTACCTCTATAGTAGAAAAGGAGTTTCCAAAGTTCAAATACTCGTAATATGAATTAATTTTTTTTTTGTTTTTGGTTTTATTTGCCTTCATCCATAGCTCTTCTCGTACACGCACAATATGTGTTTGTTTTTATTTCAATGTTCGTCTTCCTTGTGCTAAAACATAAAAAGTATTGAATGTTTCGAGAGGAACGGGCGGTGTGTAAGCGTTGCTAAGGAGGGACTGTAGAAAAGTTAGTTGACTGTTATTTTTTAATCAAAGAATTTATGAAAAAGGTTGTTTGATAGTTGCCCTCAAAAGGCCAATAACGACCATAATGGAGATGATGACGATCATGATAAAGGTGGCAATGCCGATGTAAATGCTGTTTGTTAAAATTCCGTTCACACGGCACATGTTGTAAAAGGCGTCAAAGAGGGAGAGAGAGAGGAAAAATACACAATCGAATGATGCTGCTGTAATTAAAGTTTAAGGTCAAGTGTTCATATCAATTAAATGTACAAAAAATTTCCGATGAAGCAATTCATATGGAAGCTGTGTTAAGGAAGTGTACGAGTGCACATTTATTGATGATTGCTGTACAGAACTTTTTCGACGGGCATTGCCGGCGTAGTTAATAATTTGTTTTCTTTGCATTTGCAATAAAAAGTAAACTTTAGTAATCGCTCAGCTAAATTGTATATATTAAATATTTGTTGTGTACAATTGATTAAGCCAGTTAAGAGGTCTGTGAAATTTATGCACTTTATAATCAAATGAAACATTTATTTTTAAATGTTCAAATAATAGACTTTTATGGATCGTTAATGTTGAAAATAAAATAACGGCAATACATATGTAAATATGAAGAAAATTGTGAAGAATTCAAAATCGTAAAATTTTCTTACTGTTATGGCGAATTATATTTCCATGGCCAATAAAGCAAACAATTTAATTACATTAACATATCGAAATATGCTTTTTTTCGAAGATGGTAGCACATCTGTCCAATTTTCAAATCACAAATACCAACAGTGTGAGATCTACACTTGGTTTTGTATGACGCAAAAGTTGCAAAGAAATTGCATTAGATTTTGTGTTTGAAATTGAATTTGTGGTATGGGAACGATTAAAGTGTTAAAGCAGTTCTTCGTTGAACAGAATTTGTTGAAAACAAATGTTTGCAAGTGACTTAAATGCAAAAAGGAGGCGCTCGAAATGTTAACAACTTCTCGCTGCTTAAACTAGCAATCAAATGATGACAGCGCTCTCGTTTTTTGACATGGATCGGCTTGTTAAGGTCTTTACAAGTTTCTAAAAGTATACCGTTCCACGTCGCACAGCCCGCTCGGTTTTTTGACATGGGTCGGCCTGTTAAGTTCTTTACAAGTTTATAAACCGTTTCACGTCGCAGTTAAAAAAGTTATCGAAATAAGATTCTAACACAACAGTGGTTATTGCTTTGTATTTGGCCAGAAAATCGTAACCAGCGATTGTTATTAACCTGCGATATTTACGAGCGAACACTGGAGGTATCAAAAACTCTATGCAAATGGACATCCAAAAACAGCAAGAGCGCCAGAAATGGTTAGAATGGTGAAAACGTAAAGCCCAGTTAAATTGGCCAAAAATTTGAATGTGTCTGCTCGTAGCATGGGACGCTCTACAAAATATAAAAAGTTTAGTATTTAACATCTTCAAAAAAGACAGTTCGCCTAACAAGAGCAAAAGTGTTAAAACCCTTAATCGTTGGCATAGAAATAGAAAGTTTAATTTTTTCTGATGAAAAAGTTTTTGGGATTCAACAAATATATAAACAAAGAAAGTGATCGTGTGGTGTGAGAATACAAATCAAGAAAAAGTTTGGACTAATGAATTACATCAATGATAGTTTGAACAGCGATAACTGCAGCTAGACGCTCACCGCTGGTTCTCATTAACCAGATAAATCGACAAATCTACGGTGAAAAGATGTTGAACGATGCTTTAGTACGTGGGGCACGTAAATATTTCAGTAAAATGCGAAACTACCATCCTAAGAAGGATTTATATATTGCGATGTTTTGTACAATAAAAAGTTCCCATCTTAATTTCTTTAGAACAATGGTCATCACATTCCCCGCACTTAAGCCCAATAAATTGTTCCATAAGGTCCATTTTGGAAGGCCAAAGGTATCAACCAAAAAACATGAGCTGACCAATGACTAAAAATTGTTCTTCACCGAAAATGAAGTAAAATATTATCAAGTCACTCGATATTATTACGCGCGCTAAAGGTGGCTATATCGAACAATCAGGTATGTGATACAAAACGTTTTCGATTTAAAATCGATGCAAAAACGATGAAAGTTGTGATGCACATGTTTTTATCGATTTCATTTCGGTTTGAGCTGAAATCGATATCGATTTCATTTTCCATTTCGTTCTATGGAAAATATGGATAAGAAAGGTGTGATAGAAAACGAATTATCGTTTTCATTTACGGTTTTAAATCGAGTAGTCTTTGTGTGGCGATTCTGCAAAGTCGCATTTCTTTATTCGGAAGAAAAATAATAAATTGCGAACAATTTAAAACTAAAGTGAAGAAAATTTGAAATGTAGGTATTTATATCAAACATCTGATAAAACACAGACTTTTTTTGTATATTCAGGGGTCAAAACAAATGGCTCAAGGCCATATCCAGAGTCTGCCAGAAGCCATGAACCACAATCTCCATTTTCATACATGGAACAATAAGTCTTTTTGGACGCTTAAATTCCACACAAACGAATCATGACTTGAACCTAGTCGCGTTGCATCCACAGGAAAAATATTCATTTTATAGTCGCAAATCTAAAAAAAATTGAATTAATACAAAATTTACACTTATATAACTCATCTAAATTAACTCACAATCATGGCATTTATGCTGTAATATCCTTTTATATTATAAAACAAATGTTCCTGAGTACCTGGTTTAATTATTGTAATGTGGGTACCGTCTATGCAGCCAACAACACCTGGAATTCTGTATTTATTAAAAAAATGTTTTTTGGACTTCAACATTTCTTGTGGCTCAGCGGAAAGTTTTATCCAGTATTGGCACAACACCTGCTCCAGGAGAACAATCATGCGTCAAAATATTTTAGAAAATGTGGTGCGGTGCATAGCTATGGCAACATCATTCCCCACAGAGCGTTGAAAGCAGCCTTCAGCGAAAAATCTGAGCGTTGCTGCCAACTGGATTGCTAATGGAATGGACGAGGGTGTAACACTTGTCCCAAGTTTATCCATTATCCAAATAAAGGCTTCTTTATTTAAGCGAAAGCATTCTACAAAACTATAAACAATTATGTATTACTGAAACCTTGGGATAACACATTTGGTTTACTTTTTCCCCGGCAAATCTAGTGGGTTGGAAGCATCGCGTAACTTTTGCCTTTTAATATTTTCTTCTTTATTTGACGCATCACTTAAAATTGCGGACACTGCGACAATAAATGCCATGTTATAAAATTATTTTTCAGCTTACACTTGTTAATTTGATTCTTGTTGTGCAAACACTTGTATTTTAAAACGTAAACAAATGCTCTGAGTTGTATTTTGCAAAAGAATATGGTGAAAATGAAACACAACTGGAAAATTAAATCGATACGATTTCTGTCACTGCTAAAATCGATCTGTTCGTTTTGGTACTTCGTTTTCATTTGAAAACGAATCGATTTGCATCACATACCCCCATAATTTATTTGCTTAAAATCCCAAATGTTTTTATAATATACCAAAGTATTTAAATAAAAAAAAATTAAAATCGATCAAATTACAGCATTTTTAGTTAGTTACAACTTCGAGCATTTCAAAGATGGCCAGTTAGTTGAAGACGAAGAACATTCTGAACAATCGACGAAAATCCTTTCAGCAAATTCAAGATTTGGTGTGCAAATCGTATCGATTGACATCATCAGAGACCTTGATAGTATTTCAAACGAATGTGATAGCTCTATTTTAAAATATTTTTTTTTTGGCCTCAGACTCACTAAATCTCGATGGACACATTGAAAACTGTGTCGTGACTATTTCTGGTTGGCAGCACTTTAGAAGAGGCATCAATACAGGAAAAGACAGTCAGTCGGAACTATGCTTATGATCCGCAACCAATTGACTAATCGAGAGATCGTACCACAGTCACTCAAAAATCCAGGTTGTCCTGCCATATTTTTTTGACTATCGTGATATTGTGCTATATTAGTTTCTTTCGCCCGTCCAAATTGCCAACAAGGACTATTATTTGACCATTTTTCGTCATTTGAATGTAGCTATTTGCAAAAAGGAGACAGTTTTATGGGCAGTTTTGCATCAAAATAATGTCCCATCTCAAACTATATTGACTTTTCGTGAATTTTTCCCGAAAAATTCGTCTAATGTCACTCCACAACCACCGACTTTTGCCGGTTTTATCACGGTAGACTGTTTTGAGTCGCTTTAAGAGATTTTAAGGGAATGGTAGCCTGCTCCGTAGACTTTATTGGCGACTATTTTGCATTCTTCAAGGATTGGAAAAAGCATTGTCATAAGTATATTCTGTCAAGCGAATACTTTGAAGAAATGTTTTACTAATAGTTTTATTTTCGCTTCATGAGATTTGTAATGAAATTAATATCATTCCGCCATTGTTTGTTTAGTCATCATTTCCTAAGCAGAACTTTAAAGATTTTGATCGCTGATGTGGTGACTTTTACGACCTCTTCGTTTACTTTCATATTTAACAAAATTTGTCCAAAAATAAAAGTTTTTGCTGGTCACTTTCAAAATCAAAAAGTTCTTAAAGTGGAAATTGTCTCTAAAATCATATCGAAATTAAAGTCGATCGTCAAAAATTCTTCAAGTTGATCGGATGCTTTTCTCTCCTTCTTTTTTTCTTGTACCTCCAATTATCATGCGACTGTCAAATAATTGTTTATGACCCCATCATGAGATATGATTTGCTGAAGACTTCTCAAGAGAAACGCCTACAATTTTGTACTTAATCCATTATTAGAAATTCTGGTAAAGGATCAGTAATTAGAAGCTGAATTAAGTCCTTGTGTGAGAATTTTTTTCTACTGGACCTGTTTATTTTTATTATCACGTTTGCAAGATCTTGTGTCAGATTAATAACCAGATAAGTGGACGAATCAATATCGCCCTCTTCTCATTCATAATATATCTATTACGCTCGTTTTTTTTTCAAATAATGGTTATTTTTGAAGAGATGGCTTTAGTCCTTGTGTGGGGGAAGCTTTTCCCTATTGGATTCAGTTTTGCGCAATTTCAAAAATAACCTACCTATGAATATGAGATAAATTTATTTGAAATAGAGAAATTTATGTCCGTAATTTTGCCACAACGAATGATTATATTCCCAGCAAAAAATGTGGAGGTCATTTAATAAGAGTAGTATTTTCATAGCTTCCATTAATGCAATATGAGAATATTTTCCGTTTCTTGTTAAGCTTTTTTAATTACACCAAAGGGACCGATTAAATTAAGGCATTACAACCGACAGTCGTTGTAGGAATATTAAACATTTTTAGTATTTTTTCTTTTCTTTCTGATGCAGAAATTTAAAACTGTTTAACATGTATTTAAAATTGTTTTTCGTAAGTTAAATCAATTAGTTATATGAATTTTAAGAAAATTGCCATAAAAATGGTGATGTTTTCTTATTTCTTTAGAGGATCTGATGAAAAGGCGGTGAGAAGTTGTCAAAAAAAAGAAAACAAAGAGCAGCATCCCTGCTATGACATGCCTATGTTTTATTCATCGATGATTATCCAATTTTTCACAACTTCTAGATAACAATCAGCGGGTGTTTCTAACTTTTTTTTTAGATATTTTTTTATTGGATTATGCTCTATTTTTCTAAACAATAACACAATCATAGTTCTTATCTAATTTTTTTCACATGCACATATTTAATATCGTATAATAATATGTCTTTATTTTCCTTTTATTTTCAGGTATGTATAATATATACGCTTGTTTAATTAAAAATTTTGAAATGAAAAAATACTTATTATTTGGTAAGTTTCCATACTTTCGAATTGTAGCAAAAAATATTCATTACGAGGTGTTTTCGAAGAATAAGGTGAATTTTCAAATTTCGCGGGCTACGTAAATTCGACTTTCGATTAATATTAAATTTTTTTTTTATGTTGGTACACTCGTCTCGAAGATATGTTAACGATTTTATCTATACAGCATGTTTAGTTTGTTTGTAAGAGGCATAAATAAGACAAGTGTTTTGCGTGTTCGGCAATTCGGTTTTTATCTCCTCAATCGTCGCAAAACACCGTCCTTTCATGGGTCTCTTCAATCTTGGGAATAGGAAAAAGTCGCAGGGGGTCAAATCTGGTGAATACGGTGGCTGAGGCATGATAACGGTGTTGTTTTTGGCCAAATAATCTCTCACAAGCAAAGATGAGTAAGCAGGTGCATTATCATAATGCAAAAGCCATGTATTTTTTCCCCTACAATTCCGGGGGTTTATTTCAAGGCATAACTTCAAGAAAATACTCCTTATTTACCGTACGACCTTGTGGTAAGAACTCCTGATGCACTACGCCATAGCAATCCAAGAAAACAGTGAGCAAAACCTTGACATTTGAACAAACTTGGCGTTCTTATTTTGGTCTTGGCTCTCCTGGACTCTTCCATTGGGACGATTAGGCTTTCGTTTCGATGTCATAACCATATACCTATGATTCGTCACCGGTTATGACCCTCTTAAGCAAATCTGGATCATCGTTGACGTCATTCAACAATTCCTGAGCGATGCTCATGCGACGTTTTTTTTGGTCAAAATTCAGCAATTTTGGAACGAACTTCGCTGTCACACATCTTATGCCAAAAATTTCCGAAAAGATTGCATGTCATGCGCCAACCAATATGGCGACGTCCTCAGCAACTTCTCTAATTGTGATTCGACGATTCTCCATAACAATTTTCTTCACTTTCTCAACATTTTCATCAGTTTTTGATGTGCTGGGGCGTCCGGAGCGTCCGGAGCGTCGTCATTCACATCTCGACCTTCTGTGCCTGTACCATTTGGTACATTTTTTTTGACTCAGAGTACGCTCACCGTGTGCCACTGTCAGCATTTCAAGTGTTTTTGAGCACTTATTTCCATTTCTTACACAAATTTTGATCCAACTTCTTTGATCCATTTTTTTCGATTGCAGAAAATCGCCAAACACGCAAAACACTTGTCTTATTTATGCCTCTCACAAACAAACTAAACATACTATATGAATAAAACTGTCAACTGTCATATCTTCGAGACGGGTATACCAACATAAAAAAATAATCGAAAGTTGAATGGACGTAGCCCGCGAAATTTTAAAATTCACCTTACTTTTTGAACACGCCTTGTATTAAAACTTTTTTTTATTTATTTGTGGTAGTGATTTTGAATTTATTATCGATCTTCAAAGCAATATGACTTTAGTTCTTAATCCGGTTCAAGAACGTTTTGAATATAATTCAAAAACTTGTGAAATTGATTATGTTGACAAAGCTGCCTGGTCGGATAGCTACTGCTCAATTCGTCTGAAGTAAGAACTGAAATTGTGGTGATTTTTAGCAATAATTGTTGTTATAAGATCCCGGTTCATTTTACAATAAATGTAAAACAAATGAATTTTAAGCCAATATAAGCATTCTCTATGAAATATTTATTTGGTTAGAAGAAAAGTTGTGAAGTATGATAAAAGTACGTCTATGACACTCCCACTTACCTGTGAATTAGTCAGTGTATCGTATTATGAACCGCAAGCGACAAAAGTGTATGAATTTGGTGCACAAGGAAAAAATTGTCCACGCAGAGGCTGAATTTGGGATTCCAGACATTTCCAGTATTTTCCCCATTTGAGCAATTTATTCATTAATTAAAAGTTATATGTATGATGGTAATTAAATGAAACGGGTAAGGGTTATTTCAGACCATAAACTTTCTTTATTGTTGAAAAACAATAAAAAAAAGCCGAAATTTCAATAAAAGTACATATAAAGTTGATAATAACATATTAGGAAATAGTTTTTTGACACACATAATTATGGAGTGAGAAGTCGCTGCATCGACTACAACGTTATAGGCAGCAAATATCAAATTTGTAACAAGATGGTTTATTGAGAAAAAAGCTTTCCTACATAACTTTTGGAAAACGATATTTTTCTTTATTTTCAAGAATCTTTCTAATATTTCAGCTATCCATCAAAACTCCAATATGGGATAATGTTAAATGATTTGAAAAGCAACTGGCCTAATTTATGCGCATTTGTTGTTGGTCGACTTGACTAAATTATTCCACAAAATAGATTTTCCAGTAGAAAATTAAGGTAAATCGCGTATTGTGGAAAGGTGGAAAGTCGTTTCTGATACGTCCACTTATCTGAGCGTGAGCCGATCCATCATCCACCACCTTGCGAATTGCAGTCGTGACAAATGCCAGAGTTGGTTCTATAGTAAACTAATGTTGCACGCATTAAGGCAAAATCACTTCTCGAAAAATGACAGTTTTCCAATATTTTTCTAAAAGACAGGGTTTCGCGCCCAAAGTGTTAGCTATTTGAAGTACTGTAATTTTGCCAACTTAAAGTTTTTCTATTTAAAAACTTCATTACATCATAGTAATATTTCAAATTTTAAGAAAAATAAGCCAATGTTTGATGTAGCCACTTTTAGCGCTGATAATAGCATTGAGTCTGTCGGGAAAGGTTTCACACATTGCACGAATGTGGCCTAAAAGTATTTCGTTCAATTCACGGAGAAGAGTAATCTTTAACGCCTTGTCCGTCTCATATTTTTTAGTTGATACTTTGGACTTTAGAATGAACGATATGGAATAATCGATGGGGTTCAAGTCCGGGGAATATACTGGCCATTGTTGTGAAAAAATGAAACTGGGAACTTTTTCTTATGAAGAATGTTGGATTGTATGGACTGTTGGCTGTACATAAGACGTCGAGTTTTCGTGAAATTTCCAATGGTTTCTACCGAATTGTTTACTTGTACAAGGTAACAAAGCATTATTTACAATGTTTATACATTGGATTTGTTCATTTATCTTTATGCTCTGTGATCGTCATGTGGTGGTTACCGCGGTCCGAGCCTTTACTGATGCAAGCGCTTGCTTTTACAGAGTACTTCGCTGTTCTAAACTATCCATTGACTTATTCTCTAACCATAAACGATCGCTTTGTTTGTAAACATTTTGATGAATCGTAAGCATTTTTTCATAAGACACGACCAAATTTTCAACCTCGCCATCAACGTGCATGTGTTTTAACATCTTTGTTCATTCTAGACTAACTGACTTATGTGCAGATATTAAATTTTGCCCTATTTGCAATTTGTGGGGATTCAAACGTAGTTGTTTTACTAATATGCGCTTCATGCTTCAAACAGGCACCTCGAAATTTGTCGCCAATTGGACTGCGCTTTGTAGGGAATTACTTTGAATTTTGCCCTTCACTTTTCGAATCTTTTGTGGTTTTGGATATGCACATCCAAGGGATTTTTTGGTACTAGTAGTATTATTGAACGTGCAAACGTGCCCGATGCACAAACATTTCGTTAACAGGGAAATGTCGTAAAACATTAATAATGGCTGATGGCTAGAAACAAAGCTATGTCACAGTTCCATTTGAAATCCATTTCAATTAATTTCTTTAATCGCTATGTAAAACAATATGCTTCCGTTGTTGGCTTGTAAATGATGTAATAGACTGTGGGTTTCAAGAAACGAGCGCGCTGTTATTAGCCGTTTGGTTGTTACAGCAGCATGAAATCGGTAAGACATTGAGCGCCTACCTTTGTATAGTAGTTAATTAAGAGCAGCGTAATATGAAACGGGAAGAAATGGCAAAGTTCATACCAGTTGCGATGGTCCCGCTCTAATTATGGGTGTGAGTCCGTGGCCACCTATATCGCCCGATAAGTAATCCATAGTACTATGGAGCACAATTCGTTGTGGTTGGCTTGGCCGAACTTATGCCACCTGTCCACTCGTTAAGAAGTACGTTTATAAAACTCCCGAATTTAAGAAGCAAGAAACATCAAATTTTTTTTAAATATAAAAAAAATATATATAAAAATAATAAAAACTTGCAAATTTCCATTGTGTTTTATGACAGTCTTACTTCGCGAACGCTCTGAAAACAAACTGAAAATATTTCCCAAATATTGCAATTTGTTTCCCCCAAAGAATAAAAGTATTTGAAAGCCTCAGATATTAGATAAAAATTTAAAACTTTGGGGAAGCAAATCAGAATTTTACTATGAAATATTCAAATAATTTAAACGTAACGAATCAGATGATAAAGACGAAAATGTGCTTTTTTTTTAAATTGCAATTCAAATGTTTCCTCAAATAACAATGGTGTACCGCTTTGTTATTGTTAATTACCCGATGTACAGCTCAAAATGAGTATGAGTTAAGAAAATAAGCAGTTCGTTTAACATAATTGCAGGCAGCACTTTCTCGCCCCCTCATTCGAAACAATACGGTCAATTAGCAAAAAATTGCTTAATTAAAACTTCTTATTAATATTCATTCCAGTCTTTATTTTAATATTCACTAATATCCTTATAAATCTGTAGTGAAATGATTTCTCCCCAGCCAGTCAAAATAAGACAACCTCATAATTTTGAAAAACATTACAAGTTAACGAACGATTAATTTTCAACTTTCTCCCCCTATTTATCTGCCTTTGTTCGAGTGTTGAATAAAGTGTATTAAATTATATTTACACCTTTTATATTCAAAATTATATACACACATACATACTCGTAAATATTGTATATAAAATCATGAAAAGAGAATCCAACGTCCATGTGCAAACTCTCATATATTTTAAATCGCACTCCTTAGACATATTAAATTGTTTTGAAATTTGCATTTCATCATTTCAACATTATTCATAGATGCTGCTCAGTTCAGTTGTTGAAATGAACGATTTCGGGGCCCACTTGGTTTTGAAGTTTGTGGAAATTTTTCTTCCCATGTCAGGTAGTTTGTTTGAGGTTTAATAACAAACTCCGCTCCTCCGCACTCAACTTGAAACGTTTGGCAACAGCTGTTTGGTTCGTTTTGGAATATTTGCGCTTGGCCACGAACACTTTCCGTCTGTTTTGTTGCTGAGGATGATGGCCCAAGCGAATTTAATTTAAGCATGAAACATAAAGATTTGTTTCTGTTCCGGGTCCTGTTCATTTTTCGTTTTCTAAACGCTGCAAAATAAAATTTTGCATCATAAAAAAAACTGTTCAATATTCAAAAGTTCGTTTCAACATTCATTTTTTTCTACTCGATGGGGATATAAAAGGGAAGATTGCATGTTGTTGTTTTTTTTGTGGAGTTCATTGGTATCCATAAAACGAACATCGCTTAAGAGAGTCTCAAAGTATTCTCCATATTTGATAACCCCAATATGTACGAAACACACCTCTTTGGAATGTTTAAGGGATTTATGAAAGTACAAATTTATAGATTTTTTTTGCCAATTTTTCCTTGGTTGTTTGTAAAACGTACGCCAAACTTTTTAATGTTGTTTTTGAACTTAGGCAATTTTAGGTTTGTGGATTCTTTTTTTCTTAGAATTATAATGGGAACCAATAGATTTTAAGTGATTTTTATGATAAAGTAAATGGGTTTTGTGGGGGACCCAATTGAAATGTTCAGTGTAAAATGTTGCGGCATAGAACAGATGATGAAGAGGATGGCATTAATGTCATGTCTCCTTAGACAATCGAGCTTGTTAATGAAGTCTTACTGTCTTAGGGAATATTTCAAAATTATCCGGTCAGGCAAAAAGTACAAAAGCGTTAAAAATTTTGATGCTAATTTAGTCGTATTATATCTAATATCTGCATACGATGCTTATAGTAGTTATTTGAAATTAATGGCCGAACTAGACACAATTTTCAACAAATGCTGTTGAGAAATCCTGATGCTTTTCTGTTGTTTTACTACATTTAAAAAACAATTGAATTGAAAAATATTAAGTTTTTTAAAAAAACTGTTGTCTTTATACAGCTTAGACTTTAGAAAAAAGCAAATTGAAAAAAATGTTGAAGAATAAATATCAGGGACCTTTACGAAAGCTCTGTTTCGTTTCGGTTTTGGTATTGTAAATTTTTTTGAAATATATTAGAAATTTTCTTTCTGATTTATTTTTGGAACAACAATTCACTTCGTACATTGACTCGCTCTTTACCTGAAACAACTGAAAACCAAATTAGATTCTGCTTCTCTACCGAAATATAATAAAGCAGATATTTTGATGCGGAAATGTAAAAGGAAAATATAGCTTTACAAAGTTTCGTTTCTTGATGGAGGGCAAAATCTGGCACTAAACAGCAAAAGACAAAAAATGTTTCAAATAGTTTATTTTTTAAATTTACGATATCGAGCTCCCAGAAATTTTCACATCTACTTAGAAAATTTTATGTGGTTTTTAAATTGAACAATTTCAAATGAATCGCAAACAAAACATTTCGTTTCGGGTGCAAAAATCAAAATCAAAATTCTTTGCATGAAACAGAAACAAAATTCAGTACAACGCTGATTTGGCTGTGGTAATCAGAATACAAATTTTGTGTATTTTTGAAATTAAAGAAATTAAAACTATTTTTATTATTTAATTTTGTTTCGACGATGGTCTCTGAGAAATATATGAATGGCTCAGATGTCAAAACGATTATAGGATGAACTGTCCCCAAATATTATTATTGAAAAAATTCATGGATTTGAAAATGCTTTACTCGAAAAAATATCTTTTCTAAAAATTAGGTTTTTGGGATTAATCGGTTTCATTACAGTTTTTATTTTTTATTTTCTTTTTATATTTTTTTTTATATATTTTTTTTTTTTTTAGCAAAACTAATAGATAGAATGTACCTTTTATAAGAAATTGCGCAATAACATACAGGGTTGCCCATATTCGACGGACCCATTTGGCAACGCCATAACTTTTGACAGAAATGTCAGATCGCTTAATGACATACCGCGTTTGAAGCGTCAGTCCAAGCAGATTTTTACCATGGAACAATACACGCCACGCGAGCGCTCTGAAATAGTTGAAATTTACATTCAACAGAAGAAGTCAATTGTGAAAACTCAACGTGCTTTTAAAATATTAAAAAATGTGAGAAGTGCGCCTTCTAAGAACACCATTAAGCGTTTATACGAAAAATTTTCGACTGGTGAGGCTCTTTCTAATCCGAAGAGGCCAAATAAAAGTCGACCAAGGCGATCGGCCGAGAATATCGCTGCCGTACGAGCCAGTGTTGAGAGGTCCCCAAGAACATCCCAAAAACACCGTTCTCAGCAGTTGGGCATGGCTCGCTCCACTTTACAACGGATTATTCGCGTTGATTTGCATTTGTTCCCGTACAAAATTCAATTGACGCAAAGATTGTTGCCTACGGACAAGCCTCGTCGATTGGAATGGGCCCAACGAGTCATCGAAATGGCCGATGATGACGAGCAATTTTGGAACAAAATTATCATGTCCGATGAAGCCCATTTCACATTGAATGGGACCGTAAATAAGCAAAATTGCCGTATTTACGCCACTGAAAATCCTCAGGAGATTCAAGAATTGCCTCTTCATGACGAAAAAGTCACAGTTTGGTGCGGCGTTAGTGCGAAAACGGTCATTGGGCCGTTTTTCTTCCAAAACGAAAATGGCATATGCTGTTACCATCAACCAGGAGCGTTATCGCGACATGATGACCAATTTTGTGATGCCAATTATTCGTCGAAAGCGTATGAGGCAGTTCTGGTTTCAACAAGACGGCGCTCCACCGCACACAAGTCGCATAACAATCGATTTTCTGAAGAATTTGTTTCCGGGCCGTTTGATGTCGAAAAGTGGTGATTTGGACTGGCCACCGCGTTCGCCCGATCTGACGCCCGCTGACTTCTTCTTGTGGGGACATTTGTAGTCAAAGGTTTACGTTAACAAGCCAAGGACCGTAGAAGAGCTCAAGGACAACATTCGTGAAGAAATAGCCGCTATTCCGTCCGAAATGTTGGCGAAAACGATGGAAAATGCTGCAAATGCACAATACGCCATCAACGCCAGAGGCGGCCATTTGAGAGATATCATATTCAAAAATTGGTGTAAACAAATCTATTTGGAACAAATTAAATGAATAAGATTGCCAACCGCCAAATTTTTATTTTTTTCTTTGATTTTTTTTAAAAAAACATGGGTCCGTCGAATATGGGCAACCCTGTATATCAACATAGCAGCGGCGTATGTTCGTTTTTAAATTTATCATCGATCTTTAATGTGATTTTAGTTCAAGATCGTCAAAACCTTGAATTGATAATATTTGCACAGCTGCCTGGATGGATAGCTAATTCGGTATTCGCTAAAATACCACCTTTAACGTCTTTAGCTGTTTGCGTTTCCTCGAACATCATTGTTACCTTAAGGCTTAAACCAGCTTAATGATAAGTTAGGTAACAGCTTCTAATAAAATCTCGGTCATATCATTAAATTGTCGGCAATGCCAATACCTATGTATACTCTATAGATTGTGTGATCTGAAAAACTATTGATCGAAGATCATCAAATTTATTTTACTTAACGGGATATAAATAACTACATTATTTTCATAAATTAAAATTTTATTTTGTTTAACATGAAACCGTTTTTAAGGATTCTTATAATCTCTCAGAAAAGAAAACCCGGTTAATCAAAGCGAAAATATGTGTTAAATTGGCCATTTTAAATTGATGATGGTCTTGTACAAAAAACGACAATTTGGACGTTTTTCGGTTTCTATTTTGAACCTACATGACCACACAAACAAAACAAATAAAAAATAAAAATTTTTTGGGTGGGCAACTAAGTTCTCTCAGTTTTTTTTTATAAAAATGCAACTTTGTTATGAAAACATGTTCATAAATGTTCGTAATAAATAACACCGACTTGATCCCACCAAATACAGAGCATAACCTTCGCAGCGTGAATATTCGGCCGAGGCGATGACGTAGAAGCATGACCGGATAGCCCCAGTGACTCTTTGCTGTAATGAATCCATTTTTTATTGCCCGTTACCATACGCTAAATAAAACCCTTCCTTTTTTTGTCGCTGAGGCAGCTGTTCACAGGGGAAAAAAACGACGGGCAAAGTTTCTTGACTTCAACTCATAAGGAACCCAAGTTCTTTGCTTTTAAATCATTCCCAACGCATGCAATCGCTTGGAAATGCCTTGGCGGGTAACTCCTAATACTGAAGCAGGCTCCACCTGCGTCTGACACGGATCCCCATCAAGCAATGCCGTCAATTCAGTATCTTTTCGTCTTCTTTCACTCGAAAGATCAACAACATCAAAATCGACGTCTTTAAAACGGCGGAGCCAATCTCGACACTTTGTTTCACTTAAAGCAGCATCTCCTTCTATGTTTTATTCAAGATGGAGCCAGGGTTATTAAATACCTCTACCACTCAACTAATGGTGTTGTCAATGTTTAAGGACTCTTTGTTACTTCAAGTCAATAACTTACTATACCCAACACCTTTAGATGAAGTTATAATTTTTTTTATTATTTATTAATCCAACAATAACTTAGATCTAATTCCTAATACTGAAACAAGCTCTACCTCCGTTTGACACGGATCCCCATCAAGCAGTGCCGTCAATTCAGTGTTTTCGAAGGTTTTTCATCTTCCTTCACGCGAACGGTCGTCAACATCAAAATCACCGTCTTTAAAGTGACGGAACCAATCTCGACACGTTGTTTCACTTAAAGCAGCATCTCTGTAAACGTTTTAAAGCTCTGGATGAGCTTCAGCCGCCGTTTTCATCGATTGGAAGAAGAAAATCAATACTTCTCGCATATGACGATTATTTGGCACTAAATCATACATATTCACACAACCAAAAGAATATGACGTCAAAAGAAAATTACTATTGTGTCCAGGCGGTATGTTTACCATATGTCAAAGTTTGGCTCATGACGTTTAGGTTATTGCAGAACCGACTAACACTTACAGCTAGCGCCATCTATTGGCAAACAGCGAGAAATTAGTTGCGCATGTAATAAATAATTACTTCATTTATCGTTTGTGCCTTGTGAGAAATAATGAGTTTTATTCCTAATTTTGGTAATACGACCACATTTTGCTTTAGATTAGTGTTTGGCGTTAACATTTTAAAAGTTAATTAAAATCTTATGTAATTGAAGGTTTTAAATATGGGAAGAAATTTGGCAAATAAAAGTTTATTGCGGCAAAAAAAGTAGATTTTCCTAAATATGTACACTACATATAGAATAAAGAATTTGTTTCGGCTGAACTGGTGTAAAATTATCTCTTTCAAGCAGTTAACAAAAAGAAATATTTCATGAATTTAACGGCATAGATATTTTATGTAAATAAGAATTTTTCTGTATCTAAGAAATTTTACATATATATGGTTATTTCATGTTGCCTTTTTTTTTGACAACATTACCCAAATCATAGAAAATCCATACAGGTAAACGGTGATGACATCCTGTCTATTTGTTAGGTTCTAACCCAAAAAAGGCAATTAACCCAAATTCATTCAATTGACATATGCAAGGATTGAATATCAACATTGTTCCTTTTTTTTTTTTTTTTTTTTTTTTTTGAAAATATTGCCATTAATTTAAATACTCTTAAATTTAAACATAAAACTTTCATTTGAAATTATCACTATTTAAGGTCCTGATGTTGTGATGAAGATTGATGCTCTTTTGTTTAAGCACAACAAAAAGAAAACGATTCTTATTTATTTGGGCACGCAATGGTGTAAAATAACTTTTTGTTCAATTTTAAGCAGTATTTCGATGCATAACCTTTGCCGGGTAAAAGAAGGATAGATTATCTTTCTTTCACCCGCCCGCCAAAGCGTTTGTCACAAGTTAAGAAATATTGTAACAAGCGCACGTATCGCTTCTAAATAGGTTAGCCATCTTGCGAATGAAATAGATGGTTGCAGACCTTAAGATATATGCACGATTGCTCATTGATGATAACGCTTTTACGGCTGTCATTGTTGTTGTTGTTGTCGTCTCACCTAATGTTCAAGACACTGCCGCTGTTGTTGCCATTTATGCACGCACGAATGTTAAAGGAAATTTAACCATATGCCGAAAACATGACCCCAAGGGATGACCCCAAAACTTTAAAACGAAAAATGTTTTTACATTTAAAGAAATTTTGTTAAGGTTATCGCCAGTTCAAAAGAAAACATAAGAAGAAAAATTCAGTGAGGATTTTTCTGCCGAACGAGTGACCTCCCACCAAAACTACCCTCATAACCTATAGAAAATATTTAACGAAATTCTTTGACAACAGGGGAATAACACAGTGTCACGTCCGCTTTTTTTGCCTTTTAACATTTTACGGCTACTTGAAGGCCAATATATATAAATGTCATACTAAAGGGTGTCCCAACAAGAACGCAAGATTTAAATTTGGCGCCATTCGAAGTGTCATTGTTTGACATTTGAACAATTGCTATTGTTTGCTACTAGAAGGTACGAGGTTAGTAATAATGGAGCGCTACACGAATGAACAACGCATTCTCATTGTGAAATTGTTTTACCAAAATGGCGAAAGTTTTGCGACTACAGTTCGCAAATTGCGATCAATTTGGGGTCACAATAATGCTCCAAAAGAGTCAACTGTAAAGAGATTAATGGATAAATTTGCCAAAACTGGGTCTGTTAGTGATGTAAAGACAACAACGCGCCTTCGACCAGGTCGATGGACCGAAAATGTCGCAGCTGTACGTGATGATGTCGCTTAAACTCCATCCTCCTTAATTCGACACCGAGATCAGCAAAGATTAGCATCTTCATGCATACAAAATTCAATTGACTCAGGGACAGAAACCAGCTGACCATGGACAGCGAAGGGAGTTCGTTAATTGGGTATTGGAGAGACAACATGAAAATGCTGATTTTGCCGATAAAATCACCTTCAGTGACGAGGCCCATTTCCATCTTGATGGCTTCGTCAATAGGCAGAATTGTCACATTTGGGGTGAGGAAAATCCTCGAGTGATTCACGAAAAGCAAATGCATACTCAACGTGTCACTGTGCGGTGTGGATTTTGGGCTGGAGGAATCATTGGACCTTTTTTTTATGAAAATGAGGTATGTCAAACGCAAACAGTCAATGGTGTTCGTTATCGTGAAATGATAACCAGTTTTTTCGTGTCTAGAATTGAATAAATGAATGTGGAGAGCATATGGTTTCAACAAGACGGCGCCACATGTCATACAGCCAAAGAAACAATTCAATTGCTTCATCAGTCATTTAAATCTGGCGTTCTTGTTGGGACACCCTTTACAATGGCAATGCTAGAGCCGTTGAATTTTAGAAAAATTTTATTTTGTTTCTGATGGTTCCATGCTGTCAGTTATGGATGAATGTATAATTTTATAATATAAGAAAGACGGTTCATCCCTCTAACAATTGATCAAATATTATTTTTAGTTTTACCGAGTAGATTAAGTCATTCCTTTTTATTTCGCCATGGGCTAGTTAAATTTTGTTGTTTGCACTCTAAGAAACAGACAGCTAGAATTTGCATGCATAACAAATACTATTGTGGGGTAAATTAAATGGAATTTCGAAGACTTTGGAAAATTGAAATTTTCACCATTTACAAGTAATTCTTTGATTCATTTGGTTGAAGTAAAGATAAAATATGTCCATGAGAGGAAACTATCAAAGTATGAATTATAGACGTATGCGATTATAATAAAAGCGTAATCTTCGTGCAATGAAAGATGCAATGAGCTATTGTAGAGCTTCTCACACTCAGTGAGCTTGCAAGCATTCTATTTTTAGACTCACTCCATGCGACCTACATTTTAACAATTCTGAATGTCACAATTTAAGAAACATTTACCTCACTTGACGAGTATTCGACTACTCAAAGTGTACATCATGCACACATCGAGGTGACCGCCGCTCAAGTAACGATAGGTGATTGTCGAAGACGAGGTCACAAGCATGATAGTCGTTTTGTTTTAACGACCAGCCAGGGATAACCATGACGGAACCCCCTGTGCAATCCTGGGGAATGCTGGATGTTTTCAAACCCACTATATATAGCTATATTGAGTGCGTTCATACAGTTTTTATTTAGAAAAACTTAACGCAGAAAGGTCAATCAGTTAAGTTGATTTTCACATAAAGTCCTTTTACCGAACATCAGGTTGAGAATACTTTACATTTTGTTTTAACACAAACAAATCGGGTGATAAAAATGGATGCGGTGTATCGATCCTGAAATGTGCCGCATAAATATTAGAGAGGAAATTTTTTGTTTTTTTTTTTTCAAATCGAGTAATTTTTGTTGATTGCCAGAAAGGACACAACAGTATGAGAAATTTTCGGTTTCAGACCTAAGTTTATTGAATATCTGGTGAAAGCCAAATTTAGGTGAATTTAGAGCAGATACCTTTGGATGGTTTACGAAGAAGGTCCCAAAACTAGCCGATTTTTATTTTAGTGAAAAGAGGTAACCTTATAAAACATATGTATTAAGTTTCAAGACGCCATGTTGTTTAGTATTTTTATTTAACCCGTCAAAAATAAATGATTTCAGTGAATTTGTAAACATGCAAACCAATTAATCACCATTATGTATATTTCCATATGAAAGGTCTCAGTCTGACTACTATTACAACCGAGCTTGATTTTAATCTGGGGGAGTCTGTTTCTTAGATTACAACTTTAAAATATTGGTTAGCAGAGTTTAAACGAGGCCGTACGAATGAACACCGTAGTGGTCGATCAATAGAGTTGTTCTCGCTAGAAACGTTTAATAAAATCTACTTAATGGTATGGTCGTTGGATGATAGGCATTTCAAAATGAAGAAGATTTGAATGTGAGAACGCTATGTGCAAGATGGGTGCCGCATTTGCTTTCAATAGAGCAAACACCGTAGTGAAGATGCCTCAGTGGAGTGTTTGGCGATGTTTCACTGCAATAACGTCAAATCTGTGCGTCGAATTATAACCATGGATGTGCGCCAGATGGATCCACCATTTCATACATGAGGCAAAGGAACAGTCGAAGCAGTGGACTGGAATGGGAGGATCGCGAAGGCGGTTCCATCTGCAAGTAAGGCCATGGCTTCTGCTTTTGGAATGCGCATGGGATTTTTCAGAAAGGTAAAACCATCAACGACGAATATTATGCTAATTTACTGCAACATTTGGGTGATGAAATTATGGAAGAAGGGCCGCATTTGGCGAAAAGGAAAGTCTTGTTTCATCAAGACAATGCTCTAGTTCATACATCTACTATTGCGGTGATGATAATTAATGAATTACAGTTTGAATTATTTTCCACGCACCAGATTTAGCTTCTTCGGACTATTTTCTATTTCCAAACTTGAAAAAATGGATCGGTGGTAAAACATTTGCCAACAATGAAGAGGTGGATCCTGCGGTTAGTGGCTATTTTAAGGAGTTCGACGATTTTTACTATAAACGGGGTATAGAAGCCATTGAACGTTGCTGGAAAAAGGGTATCAAACTAAAGAGAGATTATGTTGAAAAATAAAGAAAATTATTCCCAACTTTTGTGCGTCTTCTTTATTAGGTCGAATAGTTTTGAAACCTACCTCGGGACCGTGTGGTTGCCACGTATTCTATTCCTTGTATCACCTGCTATTGTTTGGCTACGCCCTCTGTATATTGACCGCCATTTTATCTATTAGTTTTTTCACTGAAGTTTGTGAAGCATTACAAAACAATAGAAAGGGCATTATCTTCCGGCATTGCAGACTAAAAATTAGAAATTGCAAAAGAAAAATTGTATTTCGATAAATTGGTTCATGTGTGTAAGAAACACCATCGCATTTATTTATCCTATATACGTTAGATATCGTGATGTCCTCAGCATGCTAGCTAGCTAATCGATTTAAAAAGTTCATGAAAAGATACCTCGTATTCAAAAGCTCCCAACAGAGTGTTAGACATTTCTCACGATTATGACTGCGTTTGCCTTGACAATCCAACATTTTAGTTTGGTTGTGCCTCTATTTCGTGGCCGATTACTGGCGAATTTTATTCACACACGATACGTTTTACAACTTGCAACTTAAATTAACTTCAATTTTGTACCTGTGCATACCATGGTCAGATTGCAGCCGTTATCGTGTAACATGGTTTTATTTGTAGGCTGAGGTAGCATCGTCGTGTCCTGGGTTAAGCTGAAGGACCATAAACCTTTCAGAAGTAAAATACTGTGCTGAGTAACAGTAAGCTGAAGCTTCTGTGCTGAGGAAC
>JAHXMU010026460.1:635923-717883 GCA_019455685.1 Philornis downsi
CCCCCCCCGTCTACATCGTTGGATTGGCGGGATCATGGAGTTTTAGTCGCTATGAATTACTTCGACGGGAAGCGTCGCGCATTTTGCCTGCGCGCATTTTACGAGAACTCTCGTTCATATATTGCTACTAGGCGACTATATTGTGCTGAATATGGACTACGGCGAATTAGTGAAGCTCCGAGTGCTAATTTAATTAAAATATGGGTAAAGCGTTTTGAAGAGACCGGTTCAACATTTAAACCACAAGCAAATGGTCGCCTAAGAACATCTAGGACCGAAGACAATGTTGAGAGAGTTATGGACTCAGTACGAGGAAATCCCCAAATGTCGACTCGCAAGAGATCATCTGTCTTACAATTATCGTGACGAAGTTTGCAACGAATTTTAACATTGGATCTTAAACTGCATCCATATAAGCTGCAATTAACACAAGAATTGAAAGAGTTTGACTTCATAGCAAGGCTCGCATTTGCTAATGAAATGCTTAATCGATTTTCCAATTTTGACAATATCCTTTTCTCTGACGAGGCTCATTTCCTTATGAATGGGTTCGTAAACCGTCAAAATTGTCGTTACTGGAACAGTGAAAATCCCAAAATCCAACACCAGAAACCATTGTATAGTCCTAAAGTGACAGTATGGGCAGCAATCCCTGGCAGAGGAATAATTGGTCCTTTTTTCTTCGAAAATGCGCGGGGCCAAAACGTCACGGTTAATACGGAACGCCATGTTGAGATGTTGGACGGATTTTTGGCTCCAGAAATTGAAAGTTCAAGAATAGTGAATTCCAGAACTTGGTTCCAACAAGATGGAGCTACCTGTCACACATCAAATAACTCCATGGCGGTGGTGAAGCAGATGTTCCCTGGCAGACTGATTTCGAAAAGAGGTGATATCCCATGGCCCCCACGTAGTCCAGACTTGACGCCTCTTGACTTTTTTTTGTGGGGATACCTCAAACACAAAGTCTACAGTAATAATCCAAGAAACATCGTTCAGCTCAAGGAGAATATCCGTGGTGAAATGGCAGCCATTACACCAGTATTACTGAAGAAAGTTTTCAATAATTTTCGTTTGCGGTTAGAGGAGTGCCGTCGTAGAGAAGGTCACCATTTAGATGATGTTATTTTTAAAAAATAAACTCCATTTATTACTCTACAATGCCTTAGATTTATTTTAACCATACCTTTTGTATTTATTTTTTAATCTATTTTTTATTTTATTCATTTAATTTCATATAATACAATTCAGGATTCGGTTAAATTTAGTACACATATTCTTACTCAATGAAGTTAAGTAACCACTTCATGACCACACATTTGAGTTCATTCACAATGATATGGTTACAAAAGTACATTTTAATGTACAAGAAAAGCGTTAATTTTAATATAAATTAAATAGTAAATTCAAATGTATATATAATCTTAAAGTTATGGCTAAAATATTGAAGTTTTAGACACAAATAATAGAACATTTGGAAAGTTTCTGAAGCCCAGAGAAAACTAGTAAATTAATTAATTAATCGTTAACGATAGAAATCATTTCGGCTCGAAAACTTGCGCAAAATAGGGTTTAACATAGCTTCGTTTTCTTTTCTGAATCGCAATTGAATGCAGGAGTAGTTTTTTTTTTTTTTTTTTTTGTTGAAGAGAAAATATCAGCGTTACCAATTTAGCTTTCCTCCCTCTAGATTCAGGTTTTCTTCAACCTGCTCAGTGGAGAAATTTTCGATTTAGCTTTAAACTTTTTCTGGTTTTTGTCATAAATTTTTTTCCAGCTTTTATCATAGACTTTTAGATTACTTTTAACTTTTATCACTAAGTATGTTTTGCAGTATATTTTTGCATAAACAGGACATCAAATAATTCGTATTTTCTACTAGAAATTGTTAAAATAATTCGCGAGAGAAGTTCATGTGCAGTTGAAAGAGAGGCTCTGCGAATGGATAAAATAATTTCAAAATTATGGAAACACATACTGCACTCCAGATTCGGAAGACCAGTTCTCAAGTCCACTTTTCAAGTTCAGTTTTCAAGGTCTGAATACTTTTCATGTTGTTGTGAAATAGCTTAGAGATATTTTCACAAAGTACAGCCAAGTTATGCACACAGAATCTTGAAACATTTACATTTATGTGTACAACAAATTCCCTTGCATCTCATGAATGAAACATGGGAGAGCTTCTCACATTAAGTGTGCTTACAACCATTCTATTATCAGACTCACCCAACGGGCCACACAGTAATGATGATTCCGAACGTCACAGTTTTAAGTAGCATTTATAAGGCTTGTCGCATACTCTATTGCCCAAAGTGTTCGTCAGACACACTCAAATAACGATAGATGGATGTATGCGGTATTGAACCCGCGATCATGTGAACGGTAGTCGCGTATATTAACCATAGCGCCACAGTCGATGTTTGGTTTACCGAATTCACACTGAATGTGAGAAGTTATCTCAAGTCTCATTCACGAGATGCAAGGGAATTTGTTTTTTTTTCACATTTACTAATAAAAAAATCAATATTCCAATGCCTATGTATGAAGCAGAGTCGAATTTTGTTATTAGACAAAGAAAAATATATAATATATGATGAGATCTATTCATCAAGCTGTTTGCAGTACAGTGGAAAAGTTTAAGTTTGCAAAAGAATCGTACTTATGTATAAAAAAAAAGTCCGTAAATTGTAGTTCCCAAATGATCACATTTACTGTAGCTTCTTAAAATAATGTAGACAAATTAGTTTCAGTAAAGAATGTTTAAATCAATTAAGTACTTTTCATAAATTCCCCAGTTTAGTAAAAAGTAAAAAATACTCTACCTAGTCCTGCCATATGTTCTGTTACAAATATAAAACGCGATAAAAAAAAAAACCAATATTCATATTGTATTCAAAATTATTTCATTTATTAAAAGACCATATTGGTTATTAAAAAAAATTGTATTCACTCGAAATGGCCGCCTTTTGCTTTAACACAAGCTTTTAAACGGTGTGGCCATTGGGCTATAGCCGCACGTACGATTTCCATGGAGATGGAGGACGCTGCTCTGGTTAATGCTGTTTTAAGGATTCTCAAATTTCTGTGGGGAGTCTTGCAAGCCATATTCTCCAATTCTGACCACAAAGCATAATCCAGTGGATTGAGATCTGGACTCCCTGATGGCCAATCTTCTGCTGCTATAAAGCCAGGAATATTTACTCTGAGCCACTCCTGCGTGGTTTTAGCTTTGTGCGCAGGAGCAGAGTCCTGTTGGAAGATCCATCTACGTCCATTAAAAAGGGTATTGGTCAAACCCTTCACAACACCCTCTAACACATCTTTTTGGTAAACCTTTGCACCAGTTTTTACGCCCTTTTCACAGAAATGGAAGGATGTGACACCATGGTGGGAGACTCCCCACCAAACCATTACGGAAGAGGGATGATGGCCACGTTGAACCCTTGGAACAACTTTTTTCGCTTCCTTAGATGAAGTGGCATAAATCTTGTCATTTTGTTTGTTGAAAACTTCTTCCACGGTAAAAATTTTCTCATCCGTAAACAGAATGTTTTCATGGCCATTGTCCGCGTGCCACTGCAAAAGTCGCTTGCATCTTTCCAGCCTAATTTTTTTTTAGCTGAGGAGTTAGAAGATGCCCCGTGAACCGACGATAGGCTTTCATATGCAGATCATCCCGAATCAGCCTAGACATGAATCTGGTTGATATATCCAATTCCTTGGACTTGATTTTCTGCTTTCTAAGGGGATTTCTCCGAATTCTTTCACGCGCTGCCTTTACTACCGCACTCGTACGGGCAACGCGCGGGCGACCACTTTTTGGCCTGTCTTCTACTCCAGACAATTCGCCGAAGCGAGCAATAGCACGATAAACGAACATTCTTGATATTCCGAGTGGTTTTAGCAACTCGAAATTTTGGCCAGCACTCTCCGCACTTATGCAACGCTATTACGCCGACTCGATTCTCTTTAACGCCCCACTCCATGTTAATAGATTGCAAACTGAAACCAAACTGACTAGTATTCTTCACTAATCAGTGCATGTGTTCTGAAAAAAAAGTTAACGGTTCTATTCCCGCAAGAAGTTTTTAACGATAAGCGCTGGAAATTGTGTAACAGAACATATGGCAGGACTATGTATATAAACACACACCTAATTATCTGATACAAATTAGAATGTAATTCTTGTTATTTTTATGACTTTCAAAATAAAATAGCCTCACAATATATTAGAATATTATTTGGATCTTCAAAAATTAATGCGGTTGTACGATCTCGGCTATAAGAATGTATTATAAGTTATGAGTAATCCATTTAGTGATTTGAAAACCATCGATCTGGCAAGGCTGCCAGCTGTTAAATACCTGTCATCTAAAGTACTATTTATTTAGTGAAAGGTTTGCCATTTACGAATATGGATCGTTTAACAACCGAAGAACTCACAAAAATAGTTAAAAACATTAGTGGTGATTCAAAAGTGGGCCTTCGATCGAACAAAATTTTCTCTAGCGTTAAAGCTCTTTTGTCACTCGGTGGTTATGTTAACAAGCAAAATTGTCGCATATGAGGCTTGGAGAACCCAGACGAGGTTTTGGAAATGCTATTACATCTGGAAAAAAGTGACTGTTTGGCGCGCAGTATGGTCTGGATGTGTGATTAGGCCGTATTTTGTCGAAAATAATGCTGGAGGAACTGTTACCGTCAATTTTGAACGCTGTGGTCGTATGATAACAGACCTTTTTTTGGCCAGCAATTGAATATTATGAACAGGATGATATTTGGTTTCAAGAAGACGGTGCCACGAGCCAAACAACAAGGCTGATTTTGGCTTTACTGCATGGAAAGTTTTTAGAACGCGTAACTACACATTTTGTCGACTTCCTGCAGAAGTGCTAAAAACCGTGTTTACACGGATAGTCCCCAAAGATTGGAGGATTTGAAAACCAAAATTTGTTAAATTATCGCTGAGGTGCCACCTAAAATGTGCGAAAAAGTCGTCGAAAACTACCTCAAAAGGATCCACTGCTGCAACCAATCCAGAGGTGGTCATTTAAATGGCCAAGCATTATAATGAAATAAAAGTTTCATCGAAACCATAATTGTATTATGTTTTGTTTAACTTTATGTGAAACCGAAAAATTGATAACCCGTTATAACATCAAGCAGATCCCATGGTTTTTTTTACACGAATATTTGAAGCGTTGAAGCATAGTCACGTAGCCACCATGATTTTCTTTTCTTTGGGTTGTCACAGCTTATCCATTTGTCATCACCAATGTCTATATGATACAAGAAGTTCATACATATATTTATGTCTGACAAGAAATAATATTTATTCACTGAACATTTCTATGCAACCGTTCGAACGAAACATTATTCGTTCCCTTTGAATTATCACAGTACGAAATTGTATAGTGAATTACTCCTAATGTAATTGTGAGTTACTTTTGCGTTTGGCACGAATCTTCCTTTAATAGTGATTCTACAGGGTGGGCCAAATAAGACCTGCTAATGTTGAGAACAAATAACTTTTTTTATTTTTTGACATATTTATTTTTCTCTTTTTGTAAGTTGTAATTGAATTGTTGGAAATTTATTATGGAACCCTACAGTACAACACAACGCGTTAAAATTATCAAGTTTTTCTATTCTTGTCAACGATCATGAAGCTTAAATATCGTTTTAACGCAGCGTAAATATCGGCAACATTTTAATTCCAGATCAGCTCCCACAGCCTTCATGATTAGGAGTTTGATCGGTCGTTTTGAGGAACTGGGTTCAGTGGCCGACCGTCCTGGACGAAGTGCCCATCCAAATATTCGCACTGAAGACAACGTGGAAACTGTGCATCAGAGTGTTGCAATGATCCATCTGTCTCAACTCGCCGTCGTTCCAGCCAATTGGGCATTTCCAGAACGACATTGCGTAGAATTTTAAAGTTGGATCTTAAGATGTACCCATACAAAATTCAAGCTGTACAAGCACTGCTACCGCAAGATCACCAACAATGAATACAATATACTATTCATTAATATTAGTAGGTCTTATTTGGCCCACCCTGTATTTCCACATTTCCCTACACATTCTGTCTTCCGCTAATTCATTTGCCTTCGATGTCACACTTAACCATTTTTAACAATTTGAAGCCATTTACACCAACTCCTTACACTTAACTCGCCTTAACTAATGTTTGTATAATGTTTTGATTAGCCTCAGAGAAGAGAATTAAATGAAATGAATGAAATTTTCCCACAAAAAAGTGTGATGATGATACAAAACTGGTCACCATGTTGCCGGTTGTCTTATTTTACAGTATGATGCTTTTCATCTAATAACTTCCACCATTTTGAGACCATTCTCTTTGTATAACGCTGGAAACTTATTTGTACTCCCCTAATTTTCCCTGACAAAAGTGAGGCAGGTCGATACATTAAGCGTGACACTGTGGATCTCAGTCCATAGTGAACCATATCTAACCTTCTGCCCCTATCTGTCTTTGCACCTGTCCAATTTTTTAATGTTTTGGAAAATTGCTGCGAAAAATTATTCCTTCTAATATATTTTTGAAACAAGTTCGGATTTTTTTTCCTGGCATAAATAATAACAACTGAATACTGCATATACAAATTGTAATCATCATTATAATGCAAAAATAGCATCCATACTGGCACTGTTATATCGATGCTACAACTTTGCAGATAAACGATTTATTTGGAAATTAAATTGTCATTTTTGTCTGCATAATTTTCAAACAAATTTGTTCTTCCACCAAAATATTTGTTGCATGAAACATGAGATTATAGAACTTTTAATTGCTGCATAGACAGAAAGACAGACAGAATACCAAAATAATAGTTTTTGTCTCGGTTGCTCACGCTTTCAGCAGTTTGCATCGTTTATGCAATGTCTGCTGCCATTCCATACATTCCGTTTAATTTGGAATTTTTGCCGAAAATCCAAAGTTTATAGACAAAATATTTAAACCGTTTCATAAAAAATGTACTCTATCTTCGCGAATGTGTGTTGTGTTTTCTCCCCTCATTTGGTTGTCTACAACAAACGGATAAACGATAAAATGCCACAAAAAGTCACATTGAATCTGATATCCTTACATATTTGTAATAAAAACTTTATAATTGAATTTGGTTCATGTTTGCTGTTGTTTTAGAGTATCCACCTTCTCAAAACACCTATAAATAGATATTAGACAAAAACACCTTTCAACAGAACGTTCGAATCGACAAATAATAAAATGGAAAAATCTAAACTTTTCCCTTTTAAACTATTTCGGTTTATTATTGTTATGGCTTTACTACTAATTGTTGCATATTAAACTTTTACGTAATGTAAATTTTGAAAGGCGTGCGACGAATCAAAGAAGAATATGAAAGTTGATATTAAATTTGATTTCTAAATATTACGAATGATCCTCAACATAGCCGTTTGCTTTTCCAATTGCACAATTTAGTTGCAAAAGATATAATTTCATAAAGGTATAATTTGAGAAAATTAAATTTGGTTAGTTGAGTTATAATTGAAACACTTTACTTACTTGATGTCATTTACACAATGAGTTGCATATTTGTCTTGAGAAAACTTAATTAAATTAATATATGTAATATTGGGCAACTGTAATACGAATTCCTTAAAATTGCCAAATAACTAAGCCAGCAATGGAGTGCCTGTTGGAGCAAATAGAAATAATGCACAAGAAGTAATAATATAGGGTGTAGTAAACATGCATGACTTTAAAGGATTTGTACAGCATAGTTGGAATGATCAGATTTAGGTCAAACCTGCACCGTTTTGTTTTTTTTTTTTTTTTGATAACTTCTTGGTGTTTTGATCTCCATTGGTAATAACAAAATAGCCGAACAGAGGCAGACTTTAAGGCGGATTTAATAAATACTTCCCAAACAAGCTTCAGGGGTTTTTGATGAGTCACCGTCTATTTATGTTTTCTGATAGAATGTAATACCTCTCCTATTGGGCAAAACTGGAAGCTTCTAAACAACTGCTATCTTCAGACGGATTAATTACTAAACATACAGGTCCGAATTAATTGTGTGGCCACAGGCATGGTATAAGTCTTCCCATTTCAGCGTTTCCAGGTAGGTGTTAACGGGCTTGGCTACGTGAGGCCGAGTGTTGTCATGCTGAAGAATCACTTTTGCATGCCTCTCCGCATATTGTGGGAATTTCTCGCGCAGAGCTCGGCTTAGTTGCATTAATTGAAGTCGATACCGGTTCTCAGTGATGATTTCGCTTGGTTTCAGGAGCTCGTAATAAATAAATCCGACTTGTTTCCACCAAATACAGAGTGTAACCTTCGCAGCGTAAATATTCGGCCGAGGCGGCGACGTAGAGGCGTGAGCGCGCAGTCCCCATGACTTTCATTTTCTTTGAATTGCTGTAATGAACCCATTTTTTACCACCTGTTACAATACCATACAATTCCTTTTTTGCCACTGAAACAGTTGTTCACGGACGAAAAACTGATGCTCAACGTTCCTTGGATTCAACACATAAGGAATCCAAGTTTCTTGCTTTTGAATCATTCTCAACGCATGCAATCGCTTAGAAATGGGTTGGCGGATAACTCATAATACTGAAGCAAGCTTTATCTGCGTTCAACGCAGAACTCCATCAAGCAATGCCGTCCATTCAGTGTCTTCGAAAGTTTTTCGTCTTCTTTCACCCAACAGATCGACAACATCAAAATCGGCGCCTTTAAAGTGGCAGAACCAATTTCGACACGTTGTTTCACTTAAAGCAACATCTCCTTCTATGTTTTATTCAAGATAGAGCCAGAGTTACTTAATACCTTTACCACTCTACTAATGGTGTTGTCAATGTTTAAGGACTCTTTGTTACTTCAAGTCAAAACTTATTATACACACCACCTTTGGATGAAGTTATAATTTTTTTTATTATTTATTAATCCAACAATAACTTAGATCTAACTCCTAATACTGAAACAAGATCTACCTCCGTTTGACACGGATCCCCATCAAGCAGTGCCGTCAATTCAGTGTTTTCGAAGGTTTTTCGTCATCCTTCACGTGAACGGTGGTCAACATCAAAATCGTCATATTTAAAGTGACGCAACCAATCTCGACAAGTTGTTTCACTTAGAGCACCATCTCCGTAAACGTTTTGAAGCTCTTGATGAACGTCAGCTGCCGTTTTCTTCGATAGAGGGAAGAAGACCAATACTTCCCACATATGACGATTATTTGGCACAAAGTCATACGTATTCACACAACCAAAAGGATATGATGCCAAAAGAAATCACTATTATGTCGACGCGGTATGTTTACCATATGCCCAAGCTCGGCTCATGACATTTAGGGGGTTATGGTAGAATCGACTAGCACTTACAGCTGGCGCCATCTATTGGCAAACAACGGGAACTTAGTTGCGCACCTAATACCTTTGGATTCATAGAATTAATGTCGGCTACATATTGACCTTTGCTAACCCATTGATAGGTTATATTGCCTTCTATCCAAGTTGACGTTACTGCATTTGTTAGCGTCAGAACGTCAGGCATGATTGTTAACACCAAATTTAATAATTGCATTGTTTGCCAAATTTGAAACGTTTCTCAATTATTGATTAGTTTTAACAAAACGTAATATTCACCGGTAACTTCTTCCTTAAACATACTGTTTTATGTACTTTACCCTACCGTTAGGGAAGTTAAAAGAGCTTATTGTTGCTCCAGTGGCTCTAATAATTTATATTATATTTACAGCCATGCGACAGATTATTTCAGCTGAAGCGCAAGTGCAATTTAAGTCCTTTTACAGATCTAAAAGATATTTGAACTTACCTTTTTCTTTTTCAGCGTTCACATTTTGGCAACACTTTGCTACACGTTATAAAAACATGGAGTTTAATCAACTTAGCATTGGAGGTAAGCCAATACTGAGGCACCATCAAATCAACTTAATACTCCCTGTCCACTTGCAAATAAGCAAGAAAAAATACAAAGTGAGAGAGAAAATACGAACAAAGTTACAGTTAGCTGTTTACATTAGATAATCATAAAGCAACATGGAGGAAAACCAAAAAAAGTATATGCATATGCACAAATTCATTGGTAAATGCATTGAAATTGTAATTCATTAAAACGTTTAAAACATTTAGCAATCTGTTTAAACCAACATACAAGTTTCAATGACTCCAAATAGTCTCCCATGGTAAACTTTAATGCGCGAGTAAATACGAGACTTTAACCGTTGTGCATCAAATCCATTCATTTAAACTGCGGAATCTAACGAAAAAAAGGATATCGCACTGTGGAAGATTTGAAAATATATTTTGGTGAAATGTTATATTGAGACTGTTGGGTATAGTGCTTGTCAGGCACGTCGAGGTGATTAATTAATCGAATAATAATAGGTGGTTATATCGCAGTTCGAAAAGACGTTCATATGCATGACTTCATACTACAGTCGTAATGTAATGGAGGGACCATTTATGGATAACTGAGACCCTTCGGGGCCACACCTTAGTATTTACATCCATTTTATGTTTCAATATTTCTTCAGTTCTCCACTTATTTCTGTTAACAAATGTTTGTCGCAGAATTGACCTTAGATAATAAAAAAAGAAAAAAGTTAAAATCTAAAATTACTATTTCAGCCAATTTTTCATATTTAGGTCAACGCTTTAATTTTTTCTCAAAACAAGTACTAAAGGGTGTCCAAACAAGAACGCAAGATTTAAATTTGGCACCATTTGAAGTGTCATTGTTTGACATTTGAACAATTCCTATTGTTTGCTAGTAGAAGGTATGAGGTTAGTAAAAATGGAGCACTACACGATAGAACAACGCATTCTCATTGTGAAATTGTTTTACCAAAATGGTGAAAGTTTTGCGGCTACAGTTCGCAAATTGCGATCAATTTGGGGCCACAATAATACTCCAAAAGGGTCAACTGTAATCTCTTAATCTCTTAATGGATAAATTTGACAAAACTGGGTCTGTTAGTGATGTAAAGACAACAACGCGCCTTCGACCAGGTCAACCGACCGAAACTGTCGCAGGTGTACGTGATGATGTCGCTCAAACTCCATTCACCTCAATTCGACACCGAGCTCAGCAAACTGGTGTCTCCTTGACGAAAGATTTGGATCTTCATGCATACAAAGTCCAATTGACTCAGGAACTGAAGCCAGCTGACCTTGGACGGCGAAGGGAGTTCGTTAATTGGGTATTGGAGAGACAACATGAAAATGCTGATTTTGCCGATTAAATCATCTTCAGTGACGAGGCCCACTTCCATCTTGATGGCTTCGTCAAGGGGCAGAATGGTCGCATTTGGGGTGAGGAAAATCCTCGAGTGATTCACGAGAAGCAAATGCATCCTCAACGTGTCACTGTGTGATGTTGATTTTGGGCTGGTGGAATCATTGGACTTTTTTTTATGAAAATGAGGCATGTCAAGCGCAAACAGTCAATGGTGTTCGGTATCGTGAAATGATAACCAGTTTTTTTGTGCCTAGAATTGAAGAAATGAATGTGGAGAGCATATGGTTTCAACAAGACGGCGCCACATGTCATACAGCCAGAGAAACAATTCAATTGCTGCATCAGTCATTTAAATATTGCGTTCTTGTCGGGACACACTTTATATAATTTTCTCACTTCTGATGAAATTTTTTAAGATTAAAAAGCTATTGTGAATTTTGTACTTTACTTAAATTGTGATTTACATTATCTTTGATTTTGAGTGTTTGCTTTAGGCTAACTTCACGCATTTTCTCTGGCTAGGGGTTGATATTACTAACGCTCTTTTTGCAGAAATCCATTTTTGTTAGCGAGAATTTAAACTAAACAGCTTTTAACGCTTCATTGGCTAATAATATTTGTGGGTGTATCTAACTGAATCATTGTTTTTACAATTTTGGACGTGGATTAATACTGGGAATGTAAATGATAATTTTGTCAACAGCTCATATGTCAAGTTAAATAAACGTTGCATCAGAAATACTAAATTTTACACTTTATTAATAAAATGCAATCATTTGTTTCAATTTTTAACTATTTTGAGGTGTTTCACGTTTTTCAACTATATAAAGGTTAGGGTGTTCCTCTTTAACTTCTACTTTTTTGAAGAGGATGACGTTCATTGTGGAAAATTCTTGATACAGCACACAGCAGTCGTATAAAAATAGCGTCAAGTCATGAAAATGATCACATTTTGGATGACTTTTTCCATACAATGATTGTTTGTTTGTGAAGGGAAGGTACTGTAGTTTGTAGGCTACGCGAGTGCAGAACAGGATTCTGGCGCGGTTGCTACAGTTCGACCGCCACAGGCAAGGAAAAAGACAAATTCAGAATTTATTTGTAGTGTAGTGGATTCGTTGGTTACGTCGGCAACGTGTTGGATGAGCTTTCACCAAAGACGCGCCGGAAACTGGCAGGAGAAAGTTGGGTAGGAAGGGGTGCTGCACATGGATAGACACAACAGAAATCGAAATAAAAAGAAAATACGATGGATATAAATAGATACCACCCCACGGACACTTGGTATCGTATCAGCGGATACTGTACTTCCATGACACACTGTCGAGAGCTATGGGGTTACACACTTCGATCTTCGATCTGTTATACACTATCAAATGATCCAGTGTACAGACTCAAATGTCCGCTGAACAGACTTAAGGTCCGCTGTACAGGCTTATAGTAGCCTAATTCAAACGATCCGTTGTACAGATTCAAGATCCGTTATATAGCCTTATAGCCCGTTGTACTAATTCAAAAAATTCGTTGTACTATCACAAACAATCCATTGTACAGACTCAAGGTACATTTAAATAAAGAAACAAGTCTTCGCACAGACATAAATTGAGCGTTTCCTTTTTGCGTTTTAGTAATTTGCTTTAAACCTTTCAAGGCCTCAAAAATTAATAATTAATCTTCATAATAATGAAGATTTTCTACTAATTTTGAAATGCTTTTACATTTTTAAACTGATAAAGTTTAACACTTTCTATGAATACACTCCTCGAACGACAAAGTTCAACGAAACTTTAAGGTTTATTTTCAGTTATTCAAACGTATACATTGGGGAAATTCTTTCGGACAAACCCTACACATTCGACAACGAAGTTCATTGTTGAATGTTTCATTATAACATAAAATAAAATAGTTGTATTCGTGACTATGAGCGAAGTGAGAATGTAAACAAAATGTCCAAGTAATTGTACGATATGATTACGTTTTTTCATTCGTGATCTTTCGTGATCTTGAACGATGAATTACTCGTTGTCACTGATTGTGAGCTATTCCTTCGTTTACATGAAAAATTTTAAATAAATAAAAATAAAAATATATAAAATATATAAAAATAAATAAATAAAAATATGAAGTCGGAAATCATTATTTACAAGTAACCAAAAAAAAAAAAAAAAAAAAAAAAAAAAAAAAAAAAAAAAAAAAAAACTTTGCAGTTCTTCACAGTTGAGATAAATTTTTAATTGAATCAATTAAATATTTCGCAGTCATTAAATATTTCGTATTATTTGAAATGTTCCAAAATATGTCATTTAATTTACTCGTTTATTCAATATTCTTTTATGGTTTTAATACGAGTTTTTTTATACAATTAAAGGATTACAATTTGTTCATTTAATAGTATAAATTTGTTAATGATCGGAAAATCGAGTAGAATTTTTGGGAATTGAAATAGACCTTAAGTTATTTTCAATATATTTTACCCTGGTATTCATTGAAGAATGCAAATCATAAAATTCTCCCACTGTGCGTCGTCGCTGGGCATTAGCAAAAGCCAACTAATGATTTACATTTACAACAAAATGCATCAGTTAATTTTTTTTTTATTTAAAACCAAGGCAAATTGTGAAAAGGAGCTACAGAGGAGCAAAAAAAAAAACAGCCGCAACAACTACAACGACGACGTGGAAACAACAACGCCCATTATTTTATAGTTTTGTGTTGAATTGAAAATGTTTTGAAAAGTATGCCTCTTCTCTGGAGAGAAAGAAACGAACAGTACTGCATACATACATATATCAGTGGCATCACATACACAAATACACTCAGTCACTGTGCCACTTAAATCGCACATTTGTTGCTAATTAGTTTCACGCACACAAAAGTACCCAAACGCATACTATCCCAGCGACACACACAGATACAAGTAGGCATATCAAATGCTTGGGAGGATCACATACGCGCTCGCAGACATATACAGACGCATATATACTATGCACATTTACAAATCACTCTGATGTGTTTTGGTTTTATAGAACACATCAAATACGCCATTATATTCATGCCCGAGGGCGGTGCAATAAGTCTGGGTCGAAGGATGCAAACAGTCTAGCCCCATTGTAATGTTAATGAGATACTGTAGATGTTAGAAAATCGCTCATAAACTCGACGAGGTTCAGATCAAAGTATGTGTGGCTGTGTGTGCTCGTATGCTTGATACAATGAGACAATGTAATTTACGTGCATTCCGCTTAATTTAATAGCAGATATTACAAGTATTTAATTAATAGCATATTCTAAAAGATATTATGTAAGTGTTGCTGCTTAAATAACGTAAACTGTTCATTAGTAGCGCGAATATAAAGATGTTTGGAGAGATGCGGATTGTCTGGGTAAAATAAATGAAGAGTGTGAGAAAATGTGGCAATACCTTTTGCTATCGGTTGAAGATAGCTTGAACATCGATGCAATGTAATAATGTAATATTACACAAAGGATTGCAGTTGCTGATATTTATACAAACATATGTTGAATCGAATGATCTCGCGTTTAACCTGCATACAGTCACCTATCATTATTTGGGCGTCGGTCACCTCGATGAGTTTGATGAACACTTCTACTAGAAGATTAATGGACAATTCTTGTAAATGCTTCTCAATCTGTAACGTTCGGAATCGTCGCTAAACCGTACGGCACGTTGAGGGAATGTAAAAATGGAATAAGGTCACTGAATGTTGAGGAACTACCCCATGTTGAATCGAAACTAAAGTATTTTCAAGCCAATGATATTTTTCATGTTTCAAATTAATAATAAAATAACTTTTATTCGGGACATCTTGGGTCCTAATGGAATGAGGATCCATTCAACATTCTGCAACTAGATTTTTGTTAATTATTTTTATCCATAATTCTTGACAAAATCGGAATAAATCACTTGATTGACTATGCTTCTTTTGGTGCCCCCGTATATTCTTAGTTTCACATATTCAAACTAGTCGCATTGAATTCAAGCAAATTTGACACACAGCTTGCTTTTGATAAACTTAGTTCTGAGAATGAAAGTGGACGTCCATTCGGGTATTTTCCAGACAAATTGAACAACTTAGCGAAATTTATTTGTTCTCATTTCCTGTAAATTCTAATTGTTAACTACAGTAAGTAACATTTTTGTCGGTAGAATTTGATCATAATGCTTCGTAAAATGTAAAAATTGACTGGGCGATCCCGGTTTTGGTACTTTCCACACAAATTATCTTATCTAATCAATATTTTCCTGTACAAATAAAAATAAAAAATTAGGAAAATATAAATATGTGTTCTCTAAGTTCCATTAAATTGTATATTTTTGCGGTCACATAAGCCGGAGAAATTTACACTAATATTCAAAATCCGATTAGCTAAAGTAAATGTGGATTCTTTCGGTGGAAAGTTTTGTTCGTTTTATATTTATAAACAAGATTTTGTGTGCATACGGCTCTCTTCAGTATATTAATTTGTTATTTTTTCCTCTTTTTTTCGATTTCTCTTTTAAAACAAAAATTTTAAAATAATTCGCAATTTACCTAGTAGATGTGCAACATATGTTATACATATAACCATTGTAAAAGAGAATATCTTAATACCATTTTGTAAAATCTACCTCAAAGCTTTGAAGATAAATATCGATCTTTAGACCACGAGTCTATAAGGCAAAGTACGCTTAAAATTCCTTTAATTTTAAAAGGATAATTTATACATTTTTAAAATAAGTTTTACTTATTTATATTTTTTATATTCAATTATTAGTTTTACTTTGCTGTAATACTTAATGTTTAAATTTAAAAAATTTTAAATACAGGGTGGCGCAACCAATTGGGCTACAATAAGAAAATCGAACAATGTTTTAAGCAGTGTAGTTAATTTCAATTCAATTTTATATTATATCGGTTTTGAAGATGACAGACCGTAAATCATCTCTACTGGGATCGCCCCAATTATTGTTTAGTGAACTGCTTCAATTCAGTCAAATTCATTGGTTTCATTTTGTACACCTCTTGCTTGGCATAACCCCATAAAAAAGCTGGTGCAGTCAAGTTAGGTAACCTTGGGGCCAGAGGAAATTGGAAATTCTGGATATTAATTTGTTTGGTCTGGCTATGAACGCAGTTGCTCTATCTTACTGGAAACATTTGCTATTGAAACGGATATATCTTTGGCAGGGATATATCTCTGGGTAAGAAAACTGCTTCAATGTCTTTTAATAACGATCTCCATTGACATTACATTTGTAGCCCGATTTGTGCATCACCCTGTGTTAGTTATATTTTAAATTTTGTGATGATAGTAATAATAAAAAAATATGGCTTCTGTTTGGCATAATTGCCTAAAAGCCATTTAAAAAGAATAAAATTTTCAGCACTTCCGAAAGTGCAATACGATCGTATTTATCACTTTCAAAAAACTAAAACTAACTAAAACACTTTCAAAACTAAAAAACTTAAGTAGTTCCTAATAAGCTAAATTGCGATGAAATGAAAATAGTTTATTTGTGTTCGACTTCAATATACTTACGACGCCAATAGAGATTCTCTTAATGACAACTGCAACTTTGCAAACAGGATGGTTTAATAAAAATATTTTTAAAATATCATATTTTTGTTGGAGATAACACTTTATAATGCAGATTTTAAACAATTCTTCCATATAAAATTTCGTTTGTCTTATTGAAAACAGCATATTTTTATAAGAAAGTTATTCGAGAATTATACCTATATTTAAAGGAAACTCTATTTGCGGGCTAATTTTCGAATGAAACTCCAGCACTATTAAAAAATAGCATTGAAATAAATGTTTTTTCATTGTTACCATATCTTTCATGAAATAATGAAAAAAAAAAACACATCGTAGAAAAGTGGTTCCTACGACAAGCCTATGTTAAGTTCATTGGTGAATATCCGAATATTTACCACTTCGCTTCAAAAATTGCCGCGAATTTATGCTTTCGTAAAAGCATTTGTTTGCTGCTGAAAAAGTCCAGGGATGTAGTACCGATTCCATTTTTTAATGTAAATGGTTCGGACTACATTTTCAGCAATTTTTGCGTCTAAAACTTGCATTATCTACCTATATCTTATCTTATCTTATATCTATATACATATATATAAAAATCAATTGCTGTGCGTTAGTCTAGCTAAAGCTCGAGAACGGTGGGATCGATTTGGCTCATTTTGGTCTTAAATTATTGGTAGAGTATTCCGGAAGGTTTAAAAGGTTTTATTTGAAGTGATAGATGGCGTTGGAGATGAGATTTTTGCAATTAATTTTTTTTACCACATTAACATTTTGAAGGCAAAACAACGTTTGCCGGGTCAGCTAGTTTTGAAATAATTTTGTTTAGTTTTTTAATTTTTTTTAACTTGTTGTTAATTAACTCAACTTTTTTGCCAGTGAATAAATGGCTCTGAAAAGTAATTATTTATTGATTAGTTAAAGTTTAAATTATATAGACTGCAAAATGAACTGTCCTGTCCTACTTAAACGGATTTGAAATTTGTTCCCCTTTTTTAGAAATCATACTATCCTCGTTTGCGATGCTGGGCCAAATTCGCATCTCTAAACGGGGGAACCTTTTTTTTTTTAAATATGTACCTAACCTCGTTTGAAGTTTTACTAGAACACGAAAAAAATCGGGGAATTTATGCTGTTTTTCCTAAACCAGCCAAAGGACTCATTCGTGTTCTCATATGGATGTTGTAATACATGTATGCAGACATACACACACACACGGGCATGTGCTCCCAGTATTTCAGCAGTTATCCCAATGGTTATCATTTATATCCTGTTAAACATTTACCAATGCTGTTTTATTTTTGTTTTTTTTTTTTTTTTTTTTTTTTGTACAAATCCACATAGAACTACACAAAATATGTATGCACATAAGTGTACAAAACATATACATATGTGCAAAACTCTTTTGGTAAATGAGCATGTTTGTAATGGTTTGGAGATTATGAGTTTTCACCAAACGACACACAGCTCTTATGAGGCTATGACTGCTCCCTATATTTTGATGAAATAGGAATGGGGCTGAATGGATGTTCATCCGTAGGGAATCGCCGGTGTATTACAAAAATCTAGTTTGTTTGTGTTCATCACAAAATGAATGTGATTTTAAACTACACATAGTTTTGTGCCTAATTTGAATAAATTGTTTTCTATCTCTTTTTTTTTGTGATTACAAGTAATGGAATTATTTTACAAATATTATGGATATCTATTTTGACTGGATGTCGAATGTGAAATGTTTATTTTCTATGGCAGTACGTGTTATGGCACTAAAGAGTCAATGAACTGACATTCGATTGGCTTTGGATTATCATCAAATCAATATTTGTTTAGGTTATAATTAAATTCACTTAAAAATACATTTAACGACAAGGCTTTGCAGAGGTTTAGTCTATTAGTTTTTATTGGTAGAACGTTTGAAATTTGAATTAAAGATACCTGCACATGGGGATTATGACATTACAATAAAAGTTTGTAGGTGATTATGATGTGATGATATTATTATAAATATTAAGAAGGCATACGAGTATAACTATAAGGTATAAACATATTAAAAAACAATGTTCAACAAAGTTAGAAAAAGTTGAAAAACTAAAACCAAATACAAATAGGTTTATGTATATATATGAAAATCTAATCTAAAAACTTGAGATTTCACACCAGTTAAGAGGCTGTGAAAAAAGTTTGCTTTTGTAGCAGGCACTTTAAAAAAGTGTGAACTAATAAAGAACACAATATGAAAAAATACCAAACATTTACTTTTGATGTTAAAACTTATAATCAGTTGTATGATTTAGATTAGCTTTCGTTGTACAGATTTTTGTAATTTGTTCGGTAAGGTAATTAAGAGTATCTTCTTATTTGAAAAGAATGTGTCTCTGGAAAACTTTTTAAAAAAGTTTTTTTTTTTTTGAAAAGGAATAAGCAAATAAATTTTGTCGCATTATCTTCTTCATTGTATACAATTTTGAATGAAAACTATATAAATATATTAAATGTTCCTCCTGAATGCTGGCTGTAGCTGTCATTAACTTGATCCATTCTTAGGTGTTAGTTTCCAATAATATGTTTGACAATTTTGAGTGCCATTTGGTGCATGATGTGAGTATATTGACTTCCAATTCCTCAATCGTAGCAACCTTATCCATACATACATTGCACTTTATGTAGAACCGAAGGAAAATGTCAGAAGGACACCGCATAAGACCTAGGCGGTCAGGTAGCACAATGAAATTAACTGTCCACCGACTTGTCTACGCCATAGATCCGTGGATTCATAGGGCTACGGATACTGTAACCTATCAACGACGTCAATTAAACGTAGAATAATTGTTACTTGATTTTGGCATTGTATATTGTATGATATTGGCAGATTTATTCTATATTCTGTAATTGCATTGATAATCATTGATTTTTATGTATATTGTATACGATTGTATGGTTAACAATGCAACAGATGCGCTGTTTTTTGTCTTGTTGAAACCTAGTTTAGCCGGGATATGCTTTTCTGCAGCGAACGGAACAAAAATACCATGCCGGTTTAAACTGTCATAAATTCCCCACTGAAAAAAAAAAAACACTTTCCAGAGAGAATATAGTAGTTAGCCTCCTCAATTTGTTTTTAGTATAGTGTACAGTAATAAGAAGTACACTATTTTTCCTATAGGTGGCTTTATTAACATAAAGTATAGCACCTCACGTTGTGTAAGATTGAAGGGGTTACGATGGGGCGTTAGAAAGAAAAGATTTTGTACTCAAAAAGCTATTTAGATACACATATGGTCGAAAAAATGAGAACAGCTGCTTATTTTTACTTTATGTTCAATTTTAGTTACTTTAACGGAAAGTAAACATGGCAATTCTTTTTTATTTAAATAACGTTGATATGATAATGCCTTTAAAAGTAAATACAAAACTGGGGCTTCCCCGTTTTTTCATTGTGAGTTAGTTTTGTTCAGGTGTAATTTCAGTACTTGGTCAAAACAATAAAAACATTGCTTAATTCTTTAATATTGTCGCAGTCTGCTACAGTCTTTTTGGAAAGGCTAGTTATTTTACTGTTGTTTACCTGTATTCATAACAAAATATATAGTAAAAAAACTCAGCCATGGATCGAAAAAGTCATTGTTCTCAGGAGGAGAGAAAAATTGTTTCACAACTAAGAGAAAGTGGCCAAAGTCTTCGTTCTATATCAAAAATTATGAATCGGTCACTATTTTTTGTACAAAATGCTTTAAAGCCTAAAAAGCCCGTCGAAACTCGCGGAAGACCCAAAAAGAAACTTCAAAAACAGCAGATATCCGTATGGTAACACTTGCGAAGAAGAATCCGTCTGTGTCTTCAAGAACGATTTCAGCAGAAGTTGGAAATGTAATTTCAACGCAAACGGTTCGTCGTTGACTACGGGAAGCACATTTATCAGGACGGATAGCCAGAAGAGTTCCTTTGCTTCAGACAAAAAAAATGTAATAGCTAGATTGGCGTTTGCAAGAAGTCATTCTAATTGGTCCGGAGGAGACGGTGAAACATTGGCGAATTAATGTATTTGGAAACGACTGTGCCCAGAATGTTCGATGTCCTAAGGGTAAGGAATTCCATGTTCTCTCTAAATAGAAGACGGTCAAGCACGGCACGGCGGCAATATTATGGTTTGGAGTTGTTTTTTGTGGTAAGGTGTCGGCCCTATACATCAAATTACCGACACTATGACCAGTTTCCGCTACAAATATATCTTGGAAAATACGATGTTGAACTATGCTGTGGAAAGTATGCCTTCTAGATGGACATTCCAGCAGGATAACGATCCGTAGCATACTTCTAAGTTGGTAAAGGATTGGTTCCAAGATAATAATGTTGCCCTGGCCAAGTCAATCCCCGGACTAAAATCCAATCGAAAATATTTAGGGAGAGTTGAAACAAAGAACTGGACAGGAGGTTCTTAAAAATAAGGGTCAGTTATAGAATTTTGTTCAAAAGACTTGGGGTGAAATACCAGCAGAAACTTGCAGGAAGCCAGCATGCCAAAAAGAGTAAAAAAAAAATAATTGAAAATATCCACCTTTATTTATTATACCGGTTTTTAACGAAACTCAGCCAATTTAGCAGAAAAAACTTGATTTTTTTTTTTAATTTTTTGCTTATTTTAAGTGTCTGTATTTATTATTTTGTCTGTTTTTTGATTAGTTTCTTACTTTTTGAAAAATACTGAATTTAATTTTTGTTTTTTGTTATTGTTTTAGTATTTATTTTATTTCTAATATTGTAACGAAAGAAATTAATATTTGTTTTTCTTTTAATTTAAATAAATTTTCGCTTACGAGCCTTTAAAAAAAATATAGGGTGTACTTATTATTTTGACCATATGTGTAGTTTTGTTATTGTCTCAGTGCTGTTTGGTCGCGTGTGAAAGATGGACACCAACAAAGAGAAAACACATCGCATTTTATAGTTTTTATTCCGTAAACGCGGAACGTAACTCAAGCAATTGAAAATGTGAACTGAACTCATGATCCTGATGCTGTATTAGCTAATCATGCGCAAGTTTGGTTTTTGATGTCAGAGATGCATCACGCTAATTGTCAAAAATATTGATAAAATAGTGGATATCATCAAGTCCGATGTTATGACAGCACATACCCTATGTGAGTCAGAACCGGACAAGCAAAAGCTAATTTAATCAGGTGATCGCCACGTGCGTGTGACTTTTGAATAAGTAATATAATTTGTAGGCCGATGGCGCACTGAATTGCATTCGAAGAAGAAACGGAAACTAGAGATCATGTGAATGAAGTAATAATTTGCAAACTTTAGCAAAAGAAATTAAAGATCATGAGAACGAAATATTAAATTTGTAAACTGTAAATATTAACGAAAAGCCATCTGCGCATCATATTGCACAGATGGGAAACAAAGAAAACCGAGGTATTGTTAACGCTAAATTTACATTCAATAAATCAGAACTCACAGCCAAATATAGCTGTCGTGTTTAACTTAAATAAATTGGGACTTGCACTACGAATAAGTGCAAGAATAAGTGGTTGGTTCTCAGTGGAGAAAATACAGGTATAGTGAAAGAGCAAAGGGATAGACCGCCGTCCCTTAGTGATTGTTCTATTTTAACGGTTCTCGGGTTTTTAATTCCGACCATCATGTAAGCGCTGTTTCAATTGTCCAGGAGTATTCTCACTTAAAACAGATCATGTTAATCTACTTTATTTTATAAAATTTCCATGCAACTGCACGGCTTGCAAAAACCGTGACATTTAGTGAAATGTAATTGCATTTCGTATATAAGATTGAATTTGATCAGGGTAAAACATGTTGGAAATTGATAATACATGGGGTGATGGACCAGTTGTGCTAAAATTAGAAATTCAAATAACTTTTTTTAATCAACATATTTTGTTAATTTTTTTTTAATGTATAAAAACTTCGATTTCATTTTATATAACTAATTTGTGTTGTAGATGACAAACCGTAAATGATTTCCATGCTCATTCACGCATCTGCGACATCTGATCAGAAAACTATTCATTGCGGCCCAAAGTGTTGAAGTCGGGATAGCCACAATTATTAAAAAAATAATAATTCAATAATGCTTCAATTCGGCCAAGTTCTTTGGTGGCCAGCGGAAAGTGGAGTTTCTGGATATTAATTTGTATGGGAATTTTCGTTGTTTGCAGTTGTTCCAATTTGCTAGAACCAAATGCTGTTGAAACAGATACGTCTTGGGCACAGTTTTGGGTAAAAGAAAACTCCTTCAACATCTTTAAATAACGGTCCCCGTTTTGTGTTTGTAGCACGATTCCTGCGCTACATGGTGTGATATAAAAATGGGCCATCCAAGCTAAGAATAAGAGCTTTACAAAGTCAATGTTTCGAGTTTTAATACGCTGCAAATTGCACATGTAATTCTGTATGATCATACAGTAACCCCTATTGAGTAAGGGCTATGTCGATCCTTTTTTTGGCTTGCGTTCGAATTTGGTTAAATCTGTTGGAAGAATCTTCTGAAAAATGGGGCATATTGTTTCTTTTTTCGTCCTCTCCACAAATCGTTTCTAAAACAGGCAGTTTTTATTGGATGTTGGTTATATATGACATACGACTTAGTTTCGTCTGAAACCGCTTTTTTGAAAATTGAGGTCATATCGTTCCACTTTTTGATATGAGCGCATACAAGTAGGCGTACTAAGCATGGCATTCACGTAGTTTTCATTGAAGTATAACTCTTTTTTGACAAAATTTTTTACTTAAATATTATACAAACTGTATTAAACGAAAATTGAACATTTCGGCACATATTTTGATGTAATCTCCTCACAAATGGACTTGCTGAGCATGACTTTGCCACTTCTGTAAGCCAAATATTTATTAGACTTTCCTGAAATTTAGGATTTAGATTTAATAGGCACTGGGATAATATAAATCGAAAACAAGCCACGTCAGCCCATGCATTTAAGTGGTCTGTTTTTGGGATAGCATAATGTTACGGTGTCCACGGGTTTTATTTTGTGTTTGTAATATTCGGAACAATTGAGATATTTGACAAGTTTCTGGAATCAAGTGCAATGTTTATCGATGATTGTAATTAATGCTTATCTTTAAAAGTATGGTTTTCCAAAAAATCAACCGTCTTATTCATATTTGACATTTTCGCCTCGCTTTTTTCTCTCAAACTTTTTCCTTAATTTACCGGCATTGACTTCAGCATATTTGTGACTTTACTCAGCCAAGTAATCTATATATATAAAAATGAATATCTGTCTGTCTGTGTACAAAAATAGTTTGTAAGAGAACTCCTCTCACACGGCGTACCCGATCTTCATGAAACTTTCAGGGCTTATTCGTGTCGGCCAGGAGAAGGTTTTTAACTATGTCCGAAGGTCGAAATACAATTCGGTCCAATTGGACAAAGGGGCGTGGTACCTCCCATACAAACAAAAAATTAAAAATCAATTATTTCTGCTCCTGCTTACGGTATTTGAACAAAATTTGGTGCGTAGGTTTGGTGTACATATCTTAAGTGCTACTGCAAATATGGGCGGGATTGGACAATGGGGCGTGGTACCTCCCATACAAACCATAAATTAAATATCCAATATTTCTGCTCCTGTTTACGGTATTTGAACAAAATTTGGTACATCGGTTTGGTGTACATATCTTAAGTGCTGCTGCAACTATGGGCGGGATTGGACTATGGGGAGTGGCACCTCCTATACAAACCACAAATTAAAAAGCAATTATTTCTGCTCCTGCTAACGGTATTTAATTTTGTATTTCGGTTGAGTGAACATATTTTAAGTTCTTCCGCAAATATAGGCGTTTCTTATTATAGTAGACCGATTAGCATGAAACATTTCCAATAAAAATAAAATTTGAAGGCAAAGCAACGTTTGCCGGGTCGGCTAGTATTATTTATATTAAAAGAATTTTCAGTTTTTCCTTTATATTCACTTACTATAATATATTAATGGTTTAAATGAAGATGAAATGTTATGGCACATTTCACTTACCATTAATGATGTCTCTCACAAAAAAAAAAAAAAAAAAAAAAAAAAAACTGGCAGCTTTTTAACAATAAAATACCCAAAATTTTCCTTCCTGTAGGCTAAATTTACATACCGGTAAAAAATTATGTTAAAGCAAGTTCAATGCAACACATCACACAATAATTGCAAGTCAATATGTTGTCGTAGAGTCTCTGATGGGTGTGCCCGTAAACTTGAAGTCGTTTGAATCATTTTTTTAGTTTAGTTATAAAGCAGGATTAATAAGCGGAGGGTTAAAAACACGACGGATATTCATTCCTAGCAAAACTTTTTGGAATCAGTTCTCATCAACATTAGGTACAGAAGGAATTCTGTGCTAATGTTTTCCCATAAAATCAGTGTATTGGAACTAGTGTCAGAAATTATTATCCAAAAGATTTTTCAACAAATATTCCTCGTTATGTGCGATGAGATCAAGCAACCTAATATACACAAACCGAATCTAATTTCCAACATTCTGTACAAAATTTAATTCTGAAATTATGTGTTCCAGGACTGGGTAGAAAAAAGAGCTATATATTCTAGTTTTGTTCGAAACAACGTGTTAGTTTTGGGACAAACTCAATCAATCAAATGATTAATCAGACATAAACACAGCTAGAGCATATTGACTGCATAGCAAGCTACTTGCAACAGAAATGTCGCTGGCTTGTTATCGACTTGCATATAGCACAGATAAAACTTGTTATAGCTAACCCATTCGCTTACTAAAAAACGCAAAACTATGGTAATGAAACACATTTTTTTTTCAAATAGAGTAGATAATAGAACAGGTCATGTGAACAAACGCTTTTTATAAAAAGACGGCAAGTTTTCAGCGATTCTTAGGAGTTCTCTTAGGGTTGAGGTTCCCACCCCTAATACTTCCACTGTTGTGAAATCGTGGATTACATAATAACATAATAGTTTCATTTGCCGCTTCGAGGCTCAAGTAGGCAATAACAACTTCTTTTTATCTATATATATAAAAATCAATTGCTGTCGTCAGTCTCGCTAAAGCTCGAGAACGGTTGGACCGATTTGGCTCATTTTGGGTTTTATTTGAAGTGATAGATGGCGTTGGATATGAGATTTTTGCAATTAATTTTTTTTACCACATTAACATTGAATCAAATAATGGTAGGTGACAAACATCATTTTGAAGGCAAAACAACGTTTGCCGGGTCAGCTAGTTTCTTATAAATATAAACCAATTTGTTAGTCATAAGAAAAATTTGTTCATCTTCCAAGAGTACAAAAGCCTCGCTTGAAGCTCAGTTGAAAGCAATAACATTTTCTACCAATTATTAACTCATTACTATTTTTTACTGGGTGACTTATCCTTCAATCAGATTTGTGAAATATTACTATGTACAAATTTTAACCCAGAAATTTTCAACAGAGTTCTAATTCTATGATTAAATAATTATCCGAAAATGAAGACTTTATATTTGTACTCAATTTTGAGCAAAGTATTGGCAAAAATCTCAGAATTTAAATCTCAGAACAATCACAAAATGTAGAAATGATTCCTGAGTAATTGAACCAAATATTAATTTAGTATGGTATATTAAGCACGACATTCTACTAATTTAGCTTTACAAATTTCTTGTTCTATATAAATGTATTCATTAGTTCCATTAAATATTAAAATACCTCATCTGTTTAATGTCCTGATCTGCTGTTTAATATTTAATTCTTTAAATTATTTCAAAGCAAAATTTGTTGACCAATTTGAAATGACATCGCGAGCAAATCCGTATTTCCTCATTGAACTCCCATTAAACAATGATAACTAAAATGTTCAGCCAAATATTCCTTTAATATCAAAATGACTGAAAAAAGGACAAAAATGCAACATCGTAACGTTATGTCGAATCAATAGCCAGCCACCAGTATATTATTTTGTCATTCAACTTAGCCATGGAAGCATTCAGCCAGCTAGCGAGCCAGCCAGTCAGACATCTAGCCAATATGTTTTTTTTATCCAAAAGTCATTATCATTTAAGTGTTATAGATTCAATGAATAAAATGCCACTTTTACATTAGTCTGACACACAGGCACACGTATAGGTATGTACATATGTTACTCATACACATACATTTAGATTCATTCATATATAGTCCCGTACTATTTGAACTTTCTTGCTGTGCTCATAGCAGCGTTTTAGCCAACTTCCTAGTTTCTATAATATATAAGTTAGCTCAAGCACACAGGAGGAAACCACACTTTGTACATTTGGCTCTTTTCAGTGTCCTGCATCCTTTTCTAACAATTTGAAACAAAAACACACTCACAGACACACATAGACAATTTTCATTTTTTGGCAGGAGCCTACGTGAATTGAGTCCAAAAAAGGAATGTTTATACGTTAATTTTAAGTACACACCAAAGAAGATATAGAGTGTGAGAGCTGGAGTACGGGGCTGGTTGGAAGACAAACTTTGCAGAGGTATATACAGGGCATTATCCTTAAATAAAACTCGTCGTTTTTTTATCTTTAGTTTCTTAAAAAATAACAGCCAGCGACGTTCAAAGCTAACATTCATTTTGATAACGTTAATATGAACATTTTACGAGTATTCACGTACTTAAGATCATATATGAACTATTTCAGGAGGAATATATCAAGACAGCGCAAATGAAATTGTGTTGTTTTAAGTCATTTCATACCATACTATCAGACAGTTGGCATGACTAATTGTAGTAACTTGTAACTTTCTTATTATTCAATAATCACTTCCATAACGAAAGAGGCCCTGGAGAAATGTGTAAATTTGGATGTTGGTGTATCTCCTTGCATTACTTTGCGGTGCTTTTTTGTTTACAAATAATTGTTGTATTAGAATATATTTTGTGTAAAAAATCTTCACTTTTACATCACTATTTGCAGTATATTGACATGAAGGTATATGAAAGAGCAATGGATTGCGTGCCTCCAGATCTATTTGAGAACAAAAATTGTTTGGGTAATTTCGACCCATATATAAAAATATTAGAAAAATTCTGTTAAGTATCCTTGTATGGAAAAGTTTCTTCCTTATGGACAAATTTACTCCTAAAACATTCCCTGAAGATCGGGTTTTTAATAGAACGCTTTTCGAAGTCTTTTAAAATATTGGTATTTCCAAGACTGTATTAAAAATTATAACAATCATTTGGTACCAAATGCAGTGCTGATAATAAATAATGTATAAAATGATATAATTTCAAATCTGTTCTCATTTAAATGGTGACTATCTAAAATACGCCGCATGTAGAAAATGATCCCAAGCCCTCGTTCCTGCGCGCTTCCTCTCGAATTTGCCAAATCCGGCTTAAACACTGTTTCAGATGTCCAGTCCTTCCAATGAGATTTTGGTTGCCCTCTACTGCGCCATCCATCGAATTCATTGCCGCAGGCTTTTTGTGCTGCTGCAGCTCTAACGTGATGCAACCATCACAGTGGTGTATTGACATCTGTACATGACCGTGTTAATGTCGGTATACAGCTCATACAGCTTATGATTCATACCATCCCGATATTTTTTATTAACGATGATAGATCCATATATTTCCCGGGATATTTTCTTCCCGAAGACTCCCTACGCGTATTTATCGGCTTTCGTCATAACCCAGGACTTTGCGTCACATAGCAAGATAGGTAAAATCGGTATTTGGTATGGTTGGACTCTTGTTTGTCGAGAGGCAGCTTAGTTATTGAATTTTTTGCTAAGTCCATAATAACATCAATATCCTTCCTTGAACTCTATACCGACATCGTTAATTTATATTTACAACAAGGACGATGTAGATGAATTATTTCACCATTTCAAGGTTATGGATGCCAACGTCTTTACAGCGTCTCAAACTAATAGACTCTTTATTCGCCGAAACTAATAACTTTGTTTTGTTTCGACCCGTTATTGGTAATTACTTCTCAATGCTTGAGAAGGTTGCAGTAACATATTATGGCTCTTTATCAATAATGTCCGTTTCATCGGCATATGTTATTAGCATCTGGCTTGTGTTACAAATTGAACTAAAATGTTCGAGATATTGCACGATAGACTGTCGCCTCATCTGATACTTCTTTTTGTGTTGTGGAGGGTTCAGTAAGATATGTTTATCTTTACTGAAGGCAAAGAGCTCGTACAGTTTTTGTAATATCAGACTGTAGAAGCCTTATAGTCGATGGAACGGCGGTACCGAAATTTGCATAGTGTGAATATTTGGTCAATTGTCGATTTTTGAGTTCTAAAGTCGCACCTTGCCTGATCGGCGAGACTTTAATATTTCAATTATCGTGATTATTGGTACACACATCGGGGTCACAGCTTGAAAACAATACAAAATACACTTAATTTCCAATTATAGAGCGTAATTTCCCAAAACTAACATTTGATTTAAACATTCAACGGGGTCACAGCTTGAAAACAATACAAAGTATACTCAAATTCCAATTATAGAGCATAATTTCTCAAAATCAACATTTGACCTAAACATCCAATTTCGCTTTTAAGTCTGCCGTATGCAGTCTATTTAGAACTAGCCTTTACTATTTTGCAACGCAGCTAGAACTGCTTGAAATTACCCCATAAAATATGATTTTTTTTTTTTCAATTTGTAGTGCGGCAGAGAATGATATTGGCTATTAAAACAGAAGAATAATTTCAAAATCTCTTGTAATGTAATGTGGTTTCGTTCCCAGAAATTACTTTTTCCGAAGAAAATGTTTGCAAAACAATCTAATCTAAACTTTTTTCTTCAGCAATTTTACTCAACGAAATCTAATCTTTCACAAAACAACACCTTAACGAACATTTCCTTTGTGAAATGCCTCATCTGGCCGACAAAACGTAAATTTTACATGAAGTTCATGGATGGTATATAATCTTAACGAAAGGAAGCATGAGTTTGCCACCAAAAAGGAATCATTTATCCATTTACTGAACAGATCTCAGCCAGTATTCGTGTGGAGTTATCGGACTGTCACCCTACAATTTCATTGGACATATTCTATGTAGAAAGATAAAGATATTTTCCATTTAAACCATCGAAGTGCCATCTGCACTTGCTATCATTGTCATCGTCAGGACCAACACTAAAGGAAGAGTGAGAAGTTCACCTCCACTGGCTATGCAATTGCAGCTACAAAGCGCATCTTCTTCTGTTCGTTCCGTTTTGCCAGCAATGAATTTGTTGGTGAATGTAAAGCAAATGAATTTGGTTGTGATTAACTTTAGTTGACGATGGAAGAAGTACCAAAAGTGCCGACATCCACACTGGTATCCACGCCGGCATCCACGATATATGTATATAGATTTTGCAATATCAGACAGTCAGCGGCAGGGAGAGTTATATTTTCATCGGCGAAACAAATGCCGTTAGACCACTATGAAGGAGCTAAAGGAAATTTAGTATTCTATAGTTAGAGGTAGGCTGTCCAAAATTTACGACTCTTTTAATTTTTTCCCGAACAATTTTAAAGACTTGAAAGACTTTTAACATCGAAAGCTGTAAATTTCATTTTTAGTGACGTTTTCTCCTTCTTTGTTTTTGGTGATTCTCTATGGCAAGCAATGTTTGTCCTGTTGTGTTTGTGTCTTTCACATTTGGATTTTGTTGCATTAGGACAAAATGTTGAAAATTTTTATGTTGTAATGCCAAAAAAAGTCTATTGAACTGCTGCCATTACGCTTCATTTGTTTGTGAGAGCAACAAACAAATTGTAAGTAACATATGAGAGGAAATAAAAGGATGCACCTTTTTCAGGGGAATGATGAAACTATTTTGTGTAAATTTAAAGGGAAATAACTGTTATGGATTGCAAATATTATAATCAGGGACCGGCACCGAGATGAAATCAAGTTCGAAAATAAATTTGATTAGATTTAGTTTGTGGCATTCCTACAATCGAACCGAAATTATATTGAATTTTGTTTCTCTTTCATGTATTCAAAATGAAATTACAAACAATTTTGGTTTTGATTTAAATAGTCGAAACGAAATTAGAATCTATTTTGATTCCGATTCAATTTATGAAACATTTGAAATCAATCTCAAAAATAGGTTTGATTAGATTTAGTTTGTGGCATTCCCACAATCGAATCAGAATTATATTGAATTTTGTTTCTCTTTCATGTATTTAAAATGAAATTACAAACAATTTTGGTTTTGATTTATATAGCCGAAACGAAATAGAAGCTATTTTGATTCCGATTCAATATATGAAACATTTTGTTTGCGTTTGAAACTTTCTAATTCAAAAAACAGACAAAATTTTTGAATATTTTGAAAATTTCTGAAAGCCTGGTACAGCAAATTCACAAAATAAATTATTGTTGTTGCCTTACACAATTTGCAGCCTGGAATCTTTCAGTTCTGTTTCAGTTTAAGGAACGACATTGCATACATACACATTTGTTTCAAGTTTTCGAATTAGAATATCTGTTCCAGTACTTTTGATAGAAAAACTGTATCAATTGGTTGGTTTATAGTTTCGTTTCAGGTAAGAAACTAAACAATGTATGGAGTGAAAGGCTGTTTCGAATGTGAATCAAAAACAAATTTGTAGTGTACTTTAAATAAATTCACTATTTCAGTATCAGAATAAAACTGAAGGTTCTTCATTCCAATTAGTTTCTAAAACGGAACATTTAGGGTCATTTAGAGAGAAGATGTGACCGGTTGATTTTGCATTAATAATGAAATTTCTATGAACTTTTAAACGATACGGTGGATACGCAAAGCCAACAACCGATATCCTTCTGCTGGTGAGGCAATTCGTGGTGGGGAGAAAACCTTTACCAGAATAGTACTAACATTCTTAATCTGATATCTTCTGGCTGGAAGAAAGGGCCGATAGTCGCAGCAGCTTCCTTTTAAGATTGTGATTATCAAATCGTGGGTAACACTTTCACGGCAAGACTCACATAAAACCTCGCCATCTCTGAAATAAAAAAATACGACCTGTGGCTTTGTCAAATAAATCCCATTTTCAATAATGTGTCCTTGGACGATTCATACAATATGTTCCAGTTCTTGTTGAAATCGTTAGTACATTGTAATTGTCAGCTATATTTTGATAAATAGATTCAAAATTCAATTCTGACCTGTTTATATTTTTACGATCTAGTTTCAATACTTTGAGGCGTTTTAATGGGTTTTAATTATCTGTAAGAATAGTGTGGGTATATTAAAATTTTAAGGATTGGCTAAGTCGTAGAAACGCTGTTCGAAAATACTCAACACGTGCTGGATCTTTTAAGCAGATTTTCGCTTCTGGCAATATAAAAAGTTTTTAATTTTTTTTTTAATTTGTTCTTTTTTCTATTTACAGCATTCAACGTTAATATTCGGTAAGCACCTACAAATTCTAATATATTCCTATAATATTAGAAGATTAAACACATTTTGCTCAAAATAATCCAAAATCTGAATAGTTGTTGACGTATAGGGATTACTTAGGACACTTTTAAAAACAAACTGCAAGGCTTAATGAAGATTCTTGGACTTCTTTTAATTTCAATTGTAAATATTTATAATTATTTTTCTTTCCTTCCGTAACCAGAAACCTCATTAATTGTGAAATTAGGAATTCAGACAGTTTCGCTGTTTCTGAACGATGAAATGCTTAAGATTATCATAAAATCAATATTTATTTGTTAACAGATTACTTTCATTCGATCCTGTCCTCAGTAAGAGGAATTTGGTCCCACACCGTAGTATTGCGGCTTCAACTATGTTTCTGTAAAATTCAAATAGTTACAGGTTCCAGGTTGTTTTCCACTTTCGTCATCTTGGAACGAATAACAAAGAAATAATTTTCTCTCGATTGTGACAAATTAGAAACAACTATGATCAACAGGGATTTCTGTTTAGTTTTTTATAATTTATTGTTTTTTTTTACTTATTTTACTAACTTTGAAATTTCCAGTTATTTTTTAATCAGTATATTTCGACATTTTCTTCCTATCATCCACTATACGAATTTTAAATATCCATCTCAGACAACATAAAGTGTGGAATATTCAAAATAAGAATCCGGAAACCGGGTTTCTGGTGTAAAACCATATGGATGTTTTTCTCAAAATGTCATTTGAAAATAGCTGGCTTTACCATTTTTCGAATCGTTTAACTAGTTTTGGAAAACTGACAAAAATCTTGTGTGAATTTTTCTATATTCATAAAATTCAATTTTAAAGTGGAGGAAAATAATCAAAAATCCATTCTGATCCAATATATATAACAAACGTGATCATCTCAGATTGATGTGTCTGTTGACTTGTAGTGATAAAGTAAGAATAACAATATTACATATCAAACTTTTGAAATATTGATGACCACACAAGTCACCTTTTATAACTATCAGCTGTTAAACACTTTATTCTTCAAAACTTTTATGACAAATTATTGGTCAGAGAGGAAAGCTTTCCACAATTAACATCAGGTTAAGCCATAGACTGAGTTTTTACAATGCTCTCCGTCCCCAATCAAGTACGAGTATATTATTTCGAACAAATATATTGCTTCAAAATCTATTTGCAATGATAGTTTTCATCCTCTCCCCTGCACAAAATTATGGCAGAAGATTTTTACGACTGACACATTTCTACGAATATTTCAGGATGTAGATGAATCAACTTGTTTCTAGTGCAAGTTTTTACACACAGTTTAGAATAGAATCACTTATCTTCATAGATCGTATTTCGTAGTAATATTTGGTCTTGGAATTTAGTCGTAGAAAGAAAATATTGTATCTGAATTTTGCATATCAATGGTTGGGCTTCACTAAATTGTTATAAATACCAAATTTAAATGGAATATATATGGCTATCTATCACACCAAAACCGCTCACAATACTATTCCAAATTCATGTGCCTATACCGTTGTCACAATCAATGGCAGTAATTCGTGACTTTAGCACTTATTCATTTACCAAAAAAATATAGCTTAAAATTCAACTCGTATTTCTCCCTAAAGTCCTCTTTGAGTACATGACGACTTTTCAAAGAGAAAGAGGGATCCTGATACATAGAGTTGGACACATCGACCAATACTTGTTAGTGTTACTAATTCCAACTCCACATGCGAGCACTACAACCAAACACATAATAGCCATCTTTGATTTTCGGCACATGACATTTCCAATATGGTCATTCAACATTATTTGCTTTAGACGTGCAGTGGAAAGATAGAGAGAGAGGGAGAGAGAGAGAAAAATTACGGGACCAAATCAATGAAAATATTTTTTATACTTTTTGCCAAATTTTCATTAGCTCATCTTATTTGCGATTCAGTCTATAATATGGCCATTACGGAGCAATGATTGTGATGATGATGATGATGATGATAATGATGTTGATGATGACTGCGAAGGCTTTCATGGTGACACCGATGATGATTATTATGATGTCATTATGTTCAATTCGTTGGTGTTGTATTTAGATATCGTACTATTTGGATCGGTGGAAATGTCAATGACTCACTCGCTTCAGTAGATGCTGCCAATTTGAAATTAATAATTCTTGTGAGTTCGAAGGTGTAGTTATAAAACATGGATGTATGGATTGCATATAAGTGAATCTGCAAATACCCTATTTTTGGATAGAGTTTATATTCAAACTCCTCAATCAGTAGAGAAATGCCAGATATTGAGGATAGCATAAACTTTCAAACATTAATATAAAAGTTGATCAGGCAGTAATATAAAGACGAAAGGATAGCAAAGATGCCAAAGGCCTGCCAGTAGATTTGTTTAAATGCATATTCAAACCGATTTACTTTATCAGTTAGAAAATACTATATGCGAACTACTGTCTTCAGACCAGAATGACAGCAAATTATTGTCGACGACGCTTACGGAAGATAAACCTATCGACATATGCTGTGCCTGTATGAGACCTAAGGTCTATGACGACTAGCTGACCATATTCACGCAACGCCTTCTGAACATTGTTTGCCAAAGTGAAACTAACAAACTAAGCATGTTCTGATCTGTGTGGCCTAAAGGACAATCCAAGTGAATGAATAAATTGGCTAGTGTTCAGTTTTTGAGGTCCTATAGAGCATGTTTTGTGGAAGATCAGATCTATTATGTCCGACGTCATTGGTCGTTTTCAGTGTGGCTCTGGATTATGTAAATCGATATCTGATTAGCTCTCCTCGCAACGGTAAAACCCTGCATCGATAAACTATCTAAGAAGAGATTGAAGCACTTCATTTTATTATAGATTATAAGCCGTAGCCCTTCGTAGCCCGTTTTAGCAATTATTATTTAAGGAAATATCCGAATATGGTATCTTAAATTCGACCTTGTCAGCTTACCAACGCCGAAATTCCTTCACTTCAATGGTGAAGCTATAATAACGACGAAAGCAGCTTTAAAAACTTATGGTATAATACAATTTTTCACGTAAGCTGCATATTAATTTCCACATCGACGATGTTTACATAATTGATCGACAATTGTAAGATGTTACTGCAGTGTTCTCAAACATTGCAAAGGGATAAAAAAAGCAAATTTTGCGCTAAACGAGAACAAAGCAAAGTAATTAACTGTTCTGTAATGCTTCGCAGAATGTCCGGTAACGATTTTAGCGAATGAATTAATTGTGGGAGTTCGAGAGAAAAATTTTACGAAAGATATATACTCGTACAGGGTCATCATAACTATTGCAGAATATTACTATGGTAATCAATAGATTCACAATGGCATGGCCGTAGTCAAGAGCATCACAATGTAGGGATCTCACTGCAAATATATGCAAATGATCCAGCTCTTCGATAAACTTTAATGAACTCCTTTGAAAGAAGCAGAAAATGATCAAGAAAGGATCACGGTTTCTAGAACTTCTTTAATCTTAATGCGATGGACTGGTGACCTTAAATCTTAATGTGATTGATTGTCGAATTATATCAGAAGATTGAGTCGCTTTCTTATGATTTCAATTATTAACTACCCATTCTAATGAACTGCCTTATGACAAAGCCTAAGCAACATGTAAAGTCTTGTTTCGTTAAAGCTGAACCGGTAGGAGTTTACAAATTTTAAGCGGAGACGTCTCATACTAATATGCAAGCTAATTTCGAAGCTGGCCAAAATAGGTCTAGTAGGAAAAATCTTGCTCATACAAGGCTAAACCCACCTCTATAAAATTTCAAGAAATTTTCGAAATTTTTATCATTTAATCGTTAGCTAAACTTAAGTGGAAAATAATCCCAACTCATTCACCTTCCAATATGATGTAAAAAACGGCTAAGTCGATAAATAATGGGAAGACTTATTTGGCACAATGTTTCTGGCTCTATCAACCTTGAGTGTCGTAAGCTGTCGACATATATTATATATCCAGGTTATCTATTTTTTAGTTTCAAAAGTAAAGTTAAATAAAACAGACATAAAGCTATGATTTCGATGGAACTTTTAGTTTATTATAATCCTTGGGCCTTGTCATTATGTACGAAATACAATGTGATTTAAACGGCAGCCTCTGAATTGGGTACAGCACTGGCTCCTTTCGAGATAGTTTTCGATGTTTTGGTTAGTGTTGACGTCTTGATTATCTTTTTTGATGTTATTGTTTTCGTACGTGTACGTACACGTACTTTTCTAATTATGCTTCTATGGAAAACAACCCAAGTTTTAATATGATTTGTATTTAATTAAGGAACTGTTAACATTATATAATTTTTAAGCTTATTCTTTTGGCAGAGAAAATCATTATTGATTTTTTTTTTTTTTTTGTTTTTGATTTTTAAAAATTAAAATCAATAATAATTGTTGCAATTAATTTTTTCAATAAAAATGGAGAAGGATAATCATAATCAATTTATACAAATAACCAACAAAAATTTAAGTTTCTGACATATTTATAAACTCCATTGTAATACAATTTGATTTGGTCAAATACTTGGCTTCTGTTCGAGTTTGTTCCTGACCAATTGTTCCGTTAGTCTCTTTTTTTTGTTTTCAGCATAAGCAAATTAATTTCATATTTTGAGGTATTTTTTAGGTAAAAAAAAATTAAAACTAAAAAAATTTATATTTTTAATTAACACTTTTTGTTACAAATAATTACTTGAAGTTCAGGTTTGGAGAGAGTTTAGGTTTTCACTCACAAATCTATATATATAAAAATCAATTGCTTTGCGTTAGTCTCGCTAAAGCTCGAGAACGGTTGGACAAATTTGGCTCATTTTGGTCTTAAATTATTAGTAGAGTATTCCGGAAGGTTTAAAAGGTTTTATTTGAAGTGATAGATGGCGTTGCAGATGAGATTTTTGCAATTAATTTGTTTTACCACATTAACATTGAATCAAATAATGGTAGATGACAAATATACCATTATTTTGTGAATTGCATTTTGAAGGCAAAGCAACGTTTGCCGGGTCAGCTAGTAGTAAAATAAAGAGTAAAATTTTTAAAATAAATTTTATGCTTTAGAACATAAAAAGTAACAATATAATGTGTTTTTGTATATGTATGGCTTACGCTATTTTTTTTTTTTTTTTTTTTTTTTTTTTGTAAATATCTAAATTACTTAAATAGCTAAAATTTTGCTTAACATAAGAAATTTCAAAATTTCGGATTTTTCAACGCTGATTAATTGAATCTGTTACAATCTTACCTTATAGAGTTTTTGCAAATTCAACCTAATATTATACAATCAACAAAATTGCAGATAAAAGCTTTTGTTATGAGCTGGGTTGAAATTTCTTTAGAGTTAACAATTCATCTAAAACTTACCAGACCATTTCATTGCCACTAAATAGGATCTTTCTTTTAGATTTAAAGCCCACAATATCGACACTCTTTTCCTACAGAACGTTCACAACAATTTCATGTTTCAAAGTCCGGCATAGAGCATAAACCAAATAAACGAAAATATGTCATCGAAAAGTTTATGACGCAGAGAAATACAAGAACAACAACCAATAACTGCAATGGGTTACGACAAATCACATAATTTATGTTGTGTCCATTTTAGGTAATACAACACAATTTATTAGTTAAATCATAAATTTCTCTCAATTGACAATACGGTTTTATGCTGTCGGTGGTGAAGCCAATTAATTTAACACCTATACGGGGGATATTCAGTCATAAACTCCCAAAATGGAGATTATTCTTTTTATTTAACTTAATATCGGACAATTTATTTATGGAAGATACTCATGTATTTTTAACAAAGTCCGTTATATTGGCATAGTGGGTTGCGTTTTGGCTAGGATTAATGTTGTTTGGCTATAATTTAGAAGATGGTCTAAATGAAAATGTTTATAGGCGCATTATAATTTTCGTAGTAAATCATAACATATTGGGGGGAGTATTATATTGGTCAGTTCATTTAGGGTTGATTAGGTATGTGTATGATAGTTTAATAGAATCTCAGCATTATAGATATGTATGTACATTTGTACATTTTTCTTGTACATTTATTTGGCGTTACTCAAACAGCTCCGATAAGTGTTCAACAAACAACAAAAAAAGAAAATATTTATTCGTATATTAACTTCCATAAATGGGGGGAAAAAACAGCGCGAAACAGCGTGGATAAACAAAAATTCTTCGGCGAATATATGAAACTATCTTGCCTACTTACTTAGGTGGCGAATAGAATAGAAAGTTTTGTCCATTATTCATTATACGTAGAAAAGAATTAGGAGCGCTCCGTTACATCTTCAACTCGTCATATAAAGTTCTGGCACTGGTTTAGAAATCTATTTCTTTTTTAAGAGTTTTGGTCGCTATTTCCTAAGTTGTCCATGAAACCCTTCATGGCAGGCTCTTGCTCACGTTGGAGTCGGTATACAACTTATAAAAGGTGTCCCAACAAGAACGCAAGATTTAAATTTTAAATTTAAATTTAGACAGATATTTAAAAAAAATCGTGAAACTTTATTATATCGTAAAGTAGACAGAATGAGGTTATGTATGGAACAACACATCGGGCAGATGGCCGCCGCGGTTTTGCTGGCACACACGCGATCTTTTAATGAAATTTTCAATGACCGTTTTGCATAAATGCTGCGGTATTTCATTAATGCAGCATCCAATTTCCTCTTTTAAGGCTTGAGTCGTCGTCGGCTTATTCGCATAAACCATCGACTTCAAAAAACCCCAAAGAATAAAAGTCTAATGGTGTTAAATCGCACGATCTAGGCGGCCAATTCTGGTCCCCAAAACGCGAAATAACACGACCGGGAAATGACTGATGCAGCAATTGAATTGTTTCTCTGGCTGTATGACATGTGGCGCCGTCTTGTTGAAACCATATGCCCTCCACATTTATTTCTTCAATTTTAAGCACGAAAAAACTGGTTATCATTTCACGGTACCGAACACCATTGACTGTTTGCACTTGACATGCCTCATTTTCATTAAAGAAAGGTAAAATGATTCCTCCAGCCCAAAATCCACACCACACAGTGACACATTGAGGATGCATTTGCTTCTCGCGAATCACTCGAGGATTTTCCTCAACCCAAATGCGACAATTCTGCCTATTGACGAAGCTATAAAGATGGAAATGGGCCTCGTCACTGAAGATGATTTTATCGGCAAAATCAGCATTTTCATGTTGTCTCTCCAATATCCAATTAACGAACTCCCTTCGCTGTCCATGGTCAGCTGGCTTCAGTTCCTGAGTCAATTGAACTTTGTATGCATGAAGATGCTAATCTTTCGTCAAAATTCGCTGCATAGTGGATTTGGAGACACCAATTCGGTGAGCTCGGTGTCGAATTGAGGTGGATGGAGTTTGAGCGACATCATCACGTACAGCTGCGACATTTTCGATCGATCGACCTGGTTGTCGGCGCGTTGTTGTCTTTACTTCACTAACAGACCCAGTTTTGGCAAATTTATCCATCAATCTCTTTACAGTTGACTCTTTTGGAGCATTATTGTGACCCCAAATTGATCGTAATTTGCGAACTGTAGCTGCAAAACTTTCACCATTTTGGTAAAACAATTTCACAATGAGAATGCGTCGCTCATTATTGTATTTTTACTAACCTCGTACCTTCTACTAGCAAATGTCAAACAATGACACTTCGAATGGTGCCAAATTAAAGTCTTGCGTTCTTGTTGGGACGCCGTTTACTTCATTCGATGCCGATACACAACGTTGTCTTCATACTCATACGCTGCCGTATACATATATTTTTCAGAGCATTTTTCTTTCCAAAACCCCCAGAAATGAATCATCCTCTCGCGTCATAGCACAGGATACTGGGCTGTACAGCAAGAAAGATTGGACTAACGTCTGGTACAACTGATGTGAAGGTTTTACGTGAGTCTCGCTTTGAAAGCCTTACTTATGATTAGAAAACAGCACCACACAGGTGCTGTTTTCTAATCATAGCTTTTCTTTCTTAGTTATGTGTTCTTTTTTTCTTCTAGCGACAGCAAGCGCCCCTTTGGGGTACTCACACTAATTCCGAAGGATTAGTTAGACTACCAGAGATTGGAAGTAGGTCCCTTGGAAAAGCTTTCTCAGGTCCCACTCCCCCACTCGGTCAAAGTACCTTTGTAGCCACTTGGTATGAAGTGAACTACCTCCCGGGTAGGAGTTGAGGTATTTAGGAAGACCTCGGATAGATATGAACAGTGTTTTCCAAGCTAATGCCTTCCTTCACCAACGCAAATGAAGCAACGCAAAAGCACTGAAAACACTTGGGCCCCTGGTCACCCGTGCTACCAGAAGAGAAGAACCCTCTGGTCTGGGTTTCGCAGATAAGCTACACCAGTTTTGCTTTATCATACCTCGCATGGAACTGGTAATCCATAATCTACGGCATAGATTTTCAATTTCCGAGGAGAGAATGTATAGCAAAGTACACCATGCTCCTATCATAGTTCATTAACCAGATCTCTCTGGTCATACAAATATATTTACGGAAAAGATAAATCTTCTGATACCTCCCGACGGCTTCTCTATGTCCGCACCTGTTGCCAGGATGTGTCCTGTATAACTATGACTCTCCTCTTTACTTGGTTTTCGAAAAACAAGTTCCAACATCAGTTTGATATCATATTATAGGTGAATCCCAAGACATAATCCACCTTTTCCTAGGGCGCCTGGCACAAGGCCACACTACTTTGTTTTTGTACGCAAGCATCATACCCTTTGCCTGTTTAATTACAGGATCAGGTAGAGAGGCCTGCGTTTTAGGGGTAAGCGGTACAAAGCATCCTAGGAAACACCCGCCTACCCACTAATGTCTGGTACATCTGGATTTTTGTCTTTTATCGGGAGAGAGATTTGATTAGACTGCTTGCACCGCACATTGGACCAGCTATGTGCAATCAATACTAGTCGATTTAACAAAAAAGACCCAAAAAAGTTGGGAAACCTTTTCTTTATTTTTCAACATAATTTCCTTTTAGTTCGATACACTTTTTTCAACTATATTCAATAACTTCTATGCACTGTTTATAGTAAGAACTGTTAAATTCCTTAAAATAGCTTCTTCAACCGCAGACTCCACCTCTTCATTGTTGGCAAATCTTTTACCACCGAGCTATTTTTTCAAGCTTTCAAAGGGAAAATAGTCCGAGGGGGGCTAAATCTGGCGAAGAAGGTGCGTGGTGAAGCAGTTCTAACTCTAATTTATTAGTTATGCCTATCCCAATAGTGGATGTATGAATTGGAACATTATTTTGATGAAACAACATATTCTTTTTCGCCAAATGCGGCCTTAATTTCGTCACCTAAACGCTGCAATATGCATAATATTCGCAGTTGATGATTTTTAATTAACAAAAATAATCCCATGAACATCCAAAAAAAGGATAAAAAACAGTCGCCATGACCTTCCCAGCAGATGTAGCTGTGTTCGTCTTCTATGGAGATGATTCTCCCATTAAAGTCCACTGCTTTGACTGTTCCTTTGTCCCAGGTGTGAAGTAGTGGACCCATGTCTCATCCATGGTTATAAATCGACTCAAAAATTTGGCTGTATTGCAGTGAATCATCGCCAAAAACTACTGAAGCATCCTCACAAAGCTGTTTTTTTTGTTTGCTCTATTGAAAGCAATCGCGGCACTCACCTTGGGCACGGCTTTCTCCTCTTCAAATTTTGAAATGCCTAAAATTTCACCTAGCTCACGCACTTTTGGCCGACGATAATACAATACCACTTTGTGGGTTTGCTTAACCGTGTCTATTTTATGTTTTATAAGGTTGCCACTTTTCATCAAAAAATAATTTTTTTTCTAGCTTAATCAGTTCTCAGCAACTATAATAGTTGACATATTCAGTTAAGAAAATTCCGTCGAAGATGTAAAAGAGAAACGCAAGGTAAGAAGCGGAAAGTAGTGAAAAACTGCATCAAAAGTTGTGAATATTGCATGAAGTTTATACGCGGAGTAAGAACTTTTTTTTGAAGCCTTTTCACTGTTTAATAGCCTTTGCATGGATCAAGCTAAAAAAATGTTTCCAAGAGCACAAATAACGTTGTGGAAGTAGTTAACATCTGTACCAAAACTAGTGGATTTTGCATGGAGTTGCTATGGGGAGGAAGAGCTCGTTTGTGACTCTTCTTCAGTACTTTATATGTAATTAGCGCACATACACAAAAAGCAAAAATATTCTCATTCTGTTCAATCCTATCTGATTTGGAAGCCTTAGAAACGACACTGATAGAAAAGTGATAACATGACAAAATTATACTTTGAGGTTATTGAAATGCTGTTTTCTATGAACTTTCCATAGCCCTAAAGGAGACAGCTCTCTATCAAGCACAAAGTATTGAAACTGTTGTTTAGTAAAAGTTTATGTTAAATTCATCTCATTCATTTTTGTTCTACTAATTATAATCCTGACCAGATTTAAACTCTCTTCTGAAACATGTATAAAAACAGATCAAACAGACTTCACAACTAAGACAATAGTCCCTGGGAAAACTTAACTCATTAATGTTAACTTCAAACTAAAGTTGATTAGGGAAAATGAAAGCAGCATCCTCATAGAGATGACAACAATAATGATTGATGCAAGTGGTAGAGGGAGAAGAAGAAGCTGTAATGTAATGCTGCTGCAAAGTGCACATTAATAAATATGGGGTAAAAAACAAGAAAAGAAATAGATAGAGTGAATAATATATCAAAACAAATGAGTGAATGAGTGAGTGTGTTTAAACTAATACTAATGAACAACTTGGCAACGCTGATAATGATAAAGATGATGATGGCGAAATAATGATGACATAATTATTCACATTTACTCGGTTGCCTGTCGCCTGTCCGCGTGGGATGAGAGCATGAAGAAGAGACACGTACCACACATACCCAGCGACATGTCTAACTGAATATTCTTACGTTTTCTCGCTCCCTGGTGTGTTAATAAAGCCAAAACTCAGAGCAGCAGTCGGCACTGATGCTGATGATGACTAAGCAAAACTTTTGCAAAGTTAAGAAAGAATGAAACAACTAGAAAATACCGGTAACTTTGAAGTGTTGAAATATAGAATGCAAATGGGCAAATGTGGAACACAGGAGTACAACTTCACACTCAACTAGCAACTGCAAATGCAACTGCCACACAGAGCAGCTACTTTCGCTGCTTCTCATGTGCTGATATGATGATGATGATAGAAGAACCAACGGTGCCACTGCTGCAACTCTGCAGATTACAGATTATAAGACATATAAAAATACACACACAAACACACGTGTGAGCGCGTACGTATACAGCATAGCAATTATATGCATGTATGCGTTCTTACATCACATTTTACATTACCCACACATACTCGTATATCTAGATTTCATAAATTTTTGCATACAGAAGAACGAGAAGAAATGTAAAAGTGAAGATGAGTGCAATGAGAATTGCCAAGAAAGAAGTTTATTTTAATGAATATGTACGAGTGAAATATGAAAATTAAAGTCATAATTTGTAAACGTATTACACAGATTTCGTAATAATAATTGCATGTATTATGGCAGATGTACACAGACATCTGTTTACAGACGGGTGTTGAGTAATCAGTTCAGTTGAGGTTGTTTACAAGAGGAAGCATTTACAATAATAAATTCATTTACTACGGCATATACATAGGTAAGGTTTTCGAAAGCCGAAAATCGAAAAAAATAATACGATTTCGGAAAAAGAAAAAAATCGCCTAAACTGATTTTATTCGGTTGTTATAGATTGAGGAAGTTAAAAGAAAAATGTGAATTGGGGGTGAACGTAAGTACTTAGTAAAAAAAATAGTATCCAGGGAAGTTAAAAAAGTCCGCTAATCGCTAATCAAAGGAGAAACCTTTTGTTTTTGGCACTATTTCAATGGCTTTTCATCAGATTCTCTAAAGTAATGAAAGCTCTTTAGATCATTTTTTATAAAATTTGTTCTTTTGCTCAGAATTCACATAACTAATTTAAGTTGATAACGTGAAACAATTTTAAATATACGAGGTGTGATAAAAAAAGGGTTTTTTCAAATTTCGTGAGTTACGCATGTTCGATTTTCGCATTTTTTTCTGTTATGTTGGTACACATGTCTGTTATATATGTTGGCAACATCAGCCATTTTGGATTATCAGTTTGTTTTTCACAGATAAAAAGGTTAGTCGTGTTTTCGGGTGCTCTTCGATTTTTTACTATTCGAAAAAATGGATTAAAAAAACTGTATTAAGTTTTGTGTAGAAAATTAAATTCAATGTGCCAGGACATTTGAAATGTTGACTGTGGCGTTTGGCGAGTCTACTATGAGCTGAACACAAGTTCAATTGGGATATAACCGGTTTAAGGAAGGCCGAGAAGATATCAATGACGATGTTCGTCCTGGTCGTCCGAGCACGTCCAGTTCGATCAAATGTGAAGGTTTTTCTCACTGTTTTCTTCGATTTCAATGGCATGGTGCATCATGAATTCTTGCCCCAAGGTCGTAACGTCAATAAGGATTACTACCTTGAAGTTATGCGCCGTTTGCGCGAAGCAATTCGTTAGAAACGCACAGAATTGTGGAAAAACCAATCATGAATTTTGCACCAGCACACACATCGATGCTTTTGCTTGAGTTTTTGGCCAAAAACAAAACCGCAATCATGCCTCAGCCACCGTATTTACCGGACTTGGCCTCCGCTGACTTTTTCCTCTTCCCAAAACTGAAAACACCGATGAAAGGAAAGCGTTTTGCTATGATTGAGGAGATAAAAGAAAAATCGAAACAGGAGCTGTTGACTATACCAAAAAGCGCGTTTCAGAAGTGTTTCGAGGATTGGAAAAAACGCTGGCACAAGTGCATTATATCTGAGGGGGACTACTTTAAAGGAAATAAAATAGAAATTGATGATGAATAAATAAATACTTTTCGAAAAAATTTAAAATAACGGTTATTTTTTGACCACACCTCGTATGTTATAAATAATCTTACTTTTCTAAATAAAAAGCAAAAAAAAAAAATTCTAAAAATATTTACTATTCCTACAGCGACTGCTGGTTATAATTGAATTGAAATGTAATTAATTAAAAAGAGCTTCCCTAGAAGCTAGAAATATGCTCATATAGCATTTTTTCATATCATACAGCTATGGAATGACTGTGGAGTACTAGTAAGGAGAATCAGAATTACAAACAATAAGAATGGGGAATGCTTTAAATAGAGCAAGTCCATATTCCGATTGAAAGAATGCAATTAAAGTTGTAAAATTGTTTGAAACAAACCTTTGCATACATTTTTTGGGCATAAGAGATTTTGACAGGTTGTGGTATTGATCCGTAAATGATCCTTGAGTCATATTCCGTATTAAGTGAGTTATTCTTTATCACGCTGACTTATTCTAATGCCCCGATGGATGACAAAGGCGAGGAGATCAAAAAAGATACCCTTTACGAATTCCTACAAGAAGCATACGACCAATTTTGTGGCCATGATTTTGAAATAGATCTGAGAGATTTTAAAGTAGAAATAAGAAGTGAAGATGTTATTCGTAGTCTTCTTTGTAGTCTATGTACCGACGTATTCGGAAGAAACTTCAGCTGGCTTCTTGTCGAAAGTTTACAGCAAGAATCGTGAGACCGGGCTTGTCTCCCGTAGGATTAAACTGTATTTTTATATAAAATTATAAAATACTGACCAATCTGGCTGTGCTCATTTGCAATATCTACTAACTGGGAAAGTAGTTCTACGAAATCAAGGTTTGAGCTGTTTTAAAAGGGCATGACTCAAAAAATGTGTAAAAAAAATTTAAGCATTTGACCTGGGTGTCATTTGCTTTGTCAATTTCGCTTATAGAGTCAACAGTTTTACATTTTATTTCCAAATTAAAAAACTTACATCACCACAAACAACAAAAATAAAGAAAACATGTTTTACCATAAAAACTCAATAAGAAGACAAAAGTTAAAAACAGTATCGTAAACGATTCATTTAATCATAACAAAAACGGAATGTTGTACTTTCTGCGGAGTCTTATTCTGTATGATGAATTTAATGATTCACTTAAAAAAATTGGAAATGACATTATAATAAAAAAACGGCTAATATAAAAAAAAACTAATAATATAAAAAATGCTAAACATAAAATAAAGGATATTCGAAATAGAGTGTTGTTGAATAATATAAAATATCGTAATATCGTTGACATTCTTTTTCATTTAAAAGACCCACATATGCCACTGCATATGGACCACAACATCATTCAAATGTCCGCCGAAATTTCACACTGTAGCACGGATCCCAGAGGTCCTTTTTCATTATTATTTTGAATTACTCGATTGCTGCTTGTTGAGATTATCCTGAGATTTCGGAAAACTCTACATCAAAAAGCTTAGCGGGGTCAAATGGTACTATATCTGTGGTTACTTCATATCACTTGCGTGACAGGAATAACCATACCCTCGGTTGCTACAGCATTGCCTGTGTGACACGTTGTGCTTCCCTGCTGAAACCACATGTCATTCACGTTCGTGTCATTCATTCATTTGGCGGTGATGACTTCAACAACGTCGTTTTCGAAGGAATATTGACCAAATAGTAACTTTTTGGACACTTGTAAATTGCTTCAAATGCTTTAAGGGTAGGAAAAAATCCATCAAATAACATTGATTTTTTTTTGGCAACCCAAAACCTATTTTTTCATACATTTAAAACATACATTAAAGAAACATCGGTTTTATATGTAATTGAAAAATTCTTCGAATTTTGGTTATCATTGATAGTATCATCGAAAAATAAACCTTGTCGCTAAAGATGATTTTTTGCTGCTGCTTTCCTGCTGCCTGCTTTCTACTGCCCTAAAATCCTGTCAGCGAAAACATGACGTAGCCTTCCTTCAGCTCCTAGGCTAGATTGATTTTGTATCGATGTAAGCCAAAGCCTCGGCGCAAAATTCTCATCACGAAGATTAGACGATTTAGCATTTCATTACGGCGTGGATAAACTAGTCAACTCAAATTCGGTGACAAAGACAGTTGAAAAGGACGACGATATAAACCGTCGTGATCGCAATAAGCACATGATTGCTGCAACTGAATACCCATTTGAAAATAAAGTTCTATCATTTGCGACTGTTATTCGCCACTGTATCCTGCCTTTGTGGTTTGTCATTACTGTTTAAAACCAAATTTTTAAAAAAACCAAAAATTAGCGGTGAAGCAGCGTGATTAATTTCCTTTTTTTTTATCTATTTTTGAGAAGAGAACTAAAATGCAGCTATCATCGTAGTGCTTTAATCACTTAGAATGTGTTGAGTCAAGAAATCTACTGGGATTGAAAAAATGTCCATCTATTGTCCAACACGAAATTAATTTTGAAGTGAATTTTCATCGAAGTAATGAGTGAATGTATTGCGACCATTTTGTACTCTAAGCTTTCTTACTACTTTTCGTAGTCGACTCTTATGGAAGAAATGTCGACCAAAGATGTTGTATAATTATGGTTCGTTTGATTTAGGAAACTGATTCTTCTGTCATTCAAGAAATTGGAAATAATTTCTTTGAGCTGGTATAAAAGTTTATTTGCTATTGCTTATTCTGCTAATGTGAATATTTTGACAAATAGTTCTATTAACTACATATACCTATATATGCTGTTGAAATTATAGTCGTCGCCATATTGCCTAGTTGTCGATATTAATATATTGTATCAAATTTTGGTCGAGGATTTTAAGATGTGCAGGATAAGAATCAATTCCGAATTATTGTAATGAATTTTTAATTTTATTTCGACCAACATAAAATCATCCTTATTTTAGTAATTTTTCATAGAGAAAAACGCTGTTAAACCAGATGTGTAATTTTTGGAAAAACTGGCCTGGCGTACTCCTTCTTCTGTTATTCGTTTTCGAACACTTTACGCATTGGGTTCAGCGGTTTAGCGCCGAATAATTTAAATGTGATACGATTGCGCATTTTGCACCACTTGCAAGTACTACTACTGCTACTGCTAATGTTTCTAGACAGTCTATTTCGGACAAGATTGTTCATCTCATTTTATAATCATATTTTATTGGCTTCTAATGTGGCGCCTTTCCAATTATACTTCTGTTTCTGGCACTTATAGTATTATTTTCAGAATTACTTTGGTATTACTAGATATTTTTTTATGTGGGAACATGTTCCCATGATAATTTTATTATTTATTTTGAATTTGTCACGTCTTCTTACCCCTGACAGTTCATGAGATACAGATACAGTGGAAGTGCATGTTGCATCGGCAGTGGCTCGATTCTTTTCCAAATTATAAGCCAATAAAGCAGTCGATAGTTAGAACCTCTTGCTATTAAAGACGCTCGGTCAGTTGATCTTAGCCTATTTTTGCTGGAGCGTAATTATATCTTTCAATGCCAGTAATTCATGTAAGAAATTCCATATTCATATTATGTTTAATATATCTAATTATCATATATAATTATTAATCACTTTCCTAATAATAAATCGTATCATAAATAATTTCATTCTATGCATGCAAATAATCTCATCGTTATATCTCTTATAGTTCATGAGAAATTGCCCTTCAAGTTGTTGTGTTAGGTTGGTGATTGATAATAAAATGCAGTTACTTTGGCTATTGTAAAAAGTTTTTAAAAACGGAATGGTCTCGTCCAATTTTTATTTGGACATATTTGTTTCTGTACCGGTAGCATCTGTTTCAAATTTTATATTTATTTTATGGTCGAAAACATAAGTACACCTGATTAGTTTTCCTTTGTGTTTAATTTTAGTTACTTTAACGGAAAGTAAACATGGCAATTCTTTTTTATTTAAATGACTTTAATATGGTAATGCCTTTAAAAATAAAACCAAAACTGGCGCTTCGCCGTTGTTTTCATTGTGAGTTAGTTTTGTTCAGGTGTGATTTCAGTACTTGGTGAAAATAATAAAGACCCAAATGGACTTCAAAAACAACAGATATCCGTATGTAACACTTGCGAAGAAGGATCCGTTTGTATATTCAGGAGCGATTTCAGCAGAAATTGAAAATGTAATTTCAGCGCGAACGGTTCATCGTAGACTACAAGAAGCACATTTACCAGGACGGTTAGCCAGAAGAGTTCCTTTGCTTAGACAAAACAAATTTAAAGCCTAGATTGGCGTTTGCAAGAAGTTATTTCAATTCATCCGGAGGGGACGGTTAAAAAAGAAATGGTAAAACATCTTGTGGAGCGATGAAACAAAAATTAATGTATTTGGAAACGACTATGCCCGAAATATTCGACGCCTTAAGGGTATAGAGTTCCATGCTCGCTTTACAAAGAAGACGGTCAAACACGGGGGCGGCAGTATTATGGTCTGGGTCAGTATTATGGTCTGGGTTGTTTCTCGTGGTATGGTGTCGGTCCGATACATCGAATTACCGACATTGTGACCAGATTCAACTACAAAGATATCTTGGAAAACACGATCTATGAAAATACGAACTATGCTGCGGAAAGTATGCCTCTTAGATGGCCATTCCAGCAGGATAACAATCTGAAACATTCTTCTAAGTTTGTAAAGGATTGGTTCCAAGATAATAACGTTGCCCTACTTGACTGGCCAAGTCAATCTCCGGACTTAAATCCAATCGAAAATCCTTGGGGGAAAGTTGAAACAAAGAATTGGAAAAGAAGTTCTTAAAAGCAAGGATCAGTTATGTTCAAAAAACTTGGTATGAAATACCAGTAGAAACTTGCAGGAAGCTTATTGCCAGCATGCCAAAAAGTGTCAACAAAATAATTCGAAGTAAATGTGGATATACTGGCTTTTAACGAAACTCAGTCAATTTAGCAGAAAAAACTATATTTTTTTTACATTTTTGCTTATTTTAACTAAAAGTACTTACTATTTGGTCCAATGTGTTTTGATTAATTTCTTACTTTTTGAAAAATACTGAATTTCATTTTTGTTTTATTTGTTATTGGTTTAGTATTTATTTTATTTCTAATGTTATTATAAAAGAAATTAGTAGTTGTTTTTTCTTTTAATTTAAATAAAAACAACAACAACAAAAACAATCGTGCGGTGCGTACTAAATCGTAATAAAATTTGGATTTTAGTCAAAAAAAAAGGAGGAAAAGAAAAAAAAGGAAGGAAAAAAGAAAAAAAAAAGGAAAGGAAGGAGAAAAAGCACACACTTTGTACACACAATTTACACTCGCTTGGCTAGCAACAGCTATTATGGATACGGGAGAGCTCGCCCTTGGTGAGGTAGGCAGCGATGAAGACGACAACGAAGATGACGACAACAATAACAACGAAGATAACGACAACAATAACAACGATTGGCAGCAGATACCAGCAAAAAAAAAGAGAAAAGTAACGGTTTCTCCCAACATGCATTCACAGAAACGTAAGCACATAGAAGATGCACCATCAAACAGCAATCGATTTAAAGACCTTGAAACTGATGAGAATGACGTAGAGCAAAGCGATGGCACTCTATCAGCACCAAAACCTCCACCTATATTCATACCAGACGTTGCAAATATTGGAAAGATGGTGAATAGTATATGTAGTGTAATTACAATTTCTGAATTTAACTTTAAGTCATTAAGAGACGGACAAATTCGACTGACAATTAAAACAGTAGACTCTTATCGAAAAGTTATTAAGTATTTTGACGAACAAAAAATCAAATATTACACCTTTCAATTGAAAACCGAGAGGGCATTCAGAGTAGTGATTAAGGGCCTTCACCATTCGACTAATGTGTCAGACATCAAAGCTTCGCTTTTAAGCTTGGGACACCAGGTTAGAAGTATCAAAAATATTGTTAGCCGAGTCACTAAGGCGCCACTTCCAATGTTCTTCGTTGACTTAGATCCCAATACTAACAACAATGAGATCTACAACATTCGGTCGTTGGATAACGCCATAATTCAAATTGAAGCGCCTAGAAAGTTTAATGACGTTGTTCAATGTTTTAGATGCCAAGATTTTGGACATACCAAGGCTTACTGTAAAAAGGAATTCATTTGCGTTAAGTGCGGCCTAAATCATCCTACAGGAGAATGTAAAAAAGGTCCTAATACTCCTCCTAAGTGTGTACACTGCCAATCAAATCACACTGCCAACTATAGAGGATGTGTAATTTACAAAAATCTGCTTAGAAAGACATATCCCAGCACCAACAATCGCCAAAATTATCAAGTTTTCAACACACAACCACCTAAACAACCCTCACAAACTCATGAAGGATGGACATATTCTCAAGCTGTTAAACAAGATCAGTCTAGAGAAAATAATCTTCTGGAAAAGATCGAAGCAACGCTCGCAAAACAGATTGATTTAACAAACACATTAATAAGTATGATGTCTATGCTTATAAGCAAGTTATGCAAGTAAATCTTGTATTAGCTGAATGGAATGCAAATGGCATTCTAAATCATATAAATGAAATAGAGATTTTTCTTAGAGATAATTTTATTGACATACTTCTAATATCAGAGTCCCATCTAACGAGTAAATCGTTTCTAAGAATAAGAGGATATGATATAATATCAACTTGTCACCCTGATGGTAAAGCTCATGGTGGTGCTGCTGTTGTTGTAAAATCTACCATAAAATTTGAAATTGCAGAACCCGTGGCAGAAAACTATCTACAAGCAGCTGGAATTAAAATAATGTGCGACAACAACCTCATCTCTATTTTCGCAGTGTACTTTCCACCTAGATTTGCTGTTAAGTGTGACAAGTTTTTCAAATTCTTTAATGGTCTTGGCAACAAGTTTGTAGTTGGTGGCGATTTTAATGCTAAACATCAATGGTGGGGTTCACGACTGATAAACCCAAAAGGAGCAGAGTTATATAAATGCCTTATTAACAATGGATATAACGTTTTATCTACAGGAAAACCAACTTATTGGCCTAGTGATCCAGCTAGGCAACCTGATCTACTTGATTATTTCGTATACAAAGGAATATGTTCATGCTACTTAGATCTCGTACCCAGGAATGATCTTAGTTCCGATCACACACCTATTATTTTAAACTTTATAACAACGCCCTGCAAAAAAACTCCAAATCCAAAGATGTTTACTATTAAGACTGATCAGGATTTATTTCGCAGACATATCGAAGAATATGTTGATTTAAATGTACAAATCAGAAATGCATATGATTTAGACCTCGCCGTCGAAAATTTTACGAAAATTATTCACGAAGCAGCATTTCGATCAACTCCCCAAGAGGAACATACAAATCTCTCAAGCTATACAACATCGGCTGAAATAAGAATGCTAATTAGAAATAAAAGACGACTACGAAAAATCTGCCAAACGACAAGGAGACCAGACGATAAAACAAATTTCAATAGAGCTGTTAATCATCTAAAGAAAACATTAAAAGAATTCAAGAATAAATGCACAGGCAATTTCTTAAAAAGCTTAAGCCCTACACACAACAACGATTATAACCTCTTTAAAGCAACAAAATATCTAAAACGGCCTCAACAAAGACATATAACAATTAAGAACCCCAACGGTACGTGGTGCAGAACTGATAAGGACATAGCCTCTGTATTCAAAACCCACCTTGAAGAAATATTTACCCCATTTTCCTTTTCTCCTGTGGCAACCGTAGAAGAAATAAATGATTTTCTAGATGTGCCGTGCCAAATGAGCTTGCCGATTAAACCTTTTCGTGTAAAAGAAATCGAAAGCGAAATAAAAAAACTAAATACCAAAAAAACACCTGGTGCTGATTTAATTGATGGCAAAGTTATTAAATCTTTGCCCAAAAAAGGCCTAATATTTCTTACTATAATATTCAATGCCGCGATAAGACTGTCTCACTTTCCTACCTTATGGAAATGTGCAAAAATAATAATGATCTTAAAACCTAATAAACCGGAAAACTCTGTAGCTTCATATAGACCTATAAGTCTTTTGCCAGTGTTTTCTAAAATATTTGAAAGACTATTCCAGAAAAGGATATCTCCTCTATTGGAAGCCTTAAAAATTGTACCTGATCATCAATTTGGATTTAGAAACCACCATGGAACGGCAGAACAATGCCATAGGGTTGTTAATATAATCAGGAATTGTCTGGAAAGGAAAGAATACTGCTCCTCGGTATTTCTTGATGTCAAACAAGCCTTTGACAGAGTATGGCATGAAGGATTACTTTTCAAATTGAAAAACTTACTACCAACTCCGTTCTATCTTCTAATCAAGTCGTATTTATCTGAAAGAAAATTTTATGTTAACATAAATGATGAAGATTCTGAAATAGGCAATATTAAATCAGGTGTCCCACAAGGAAGTGTATTAGGACCGCTTTTATATACATTATTTACATCTGACATGCCCACCAATAATGATGTAGAGATAGCGACTTATGCGGATGACACGGCAATATTAGCTACAAATGCATCCCCTGCTGAAGCATCTAACATACTCCAACGACAACTCGAAGCCACCGAATCCTGGTTTAAGAAGTGGAATATAGAAGTCAATACTGACAAATCAGTCCATGTAACGTATACCTTAAGGAAAGAAGACTGCCCACCAGTGACCTTAAATGGAGTTAATATTCCATCATCTAACTCCGTAAAATATCTTGGACTTCACATCGACAGACGTCTGACTTGGAAAAAACACATACAACACAAAAGAGAACAATTAAATATAAAAACGAAGAAAATGTCCTGGCTTCTGGGTCGCAAATCTGAGTATTCTAAAACCAGTGTGGACTTATGGCATACAATTGTGGGGAACAGCCAGTACTTCAAATATTGAAATTCTTCAGAGGTACCAGTCAAAGGCCCTAAGATTAATCAGCAATGCTCCATGGTTTGTCAACAACAATAACATACACAATGATCTTGGTGTCCCAAAAATTAAAAGCGAAGTTATTAGTTATTATTAGTACTAACTACCTGAATAGACTTACTTTTCATCCGAATATCTTGGCAATTAATCTGCTTAATGATAGCGAGGAAGTACGTAGACTAAAAAGAACTCACATCCTTGACCTCCCATTTTTGTAATTAATATTAATGTAAATATTGTACTATAATTGTAACATATTGACTTACTGTTAAGTTTTGTAGAATTTAACAGCTCTGTGACTTATCTGATATTATTATAAAATTTGCTTAATGTTTATATGAAAATAGATTGCAAATAAATAATAATAATAAAAAAAAAAAAAAAAAAAAAAAAATTTAAAGAAATTTTCGTCTACGATCCTTAAAAAAAATATATAGGGTGTACTTATTATTTTGGCCATATGTGTATGTCAGTTAATAGTGAGAATAGTAAGGGCGGTGTTATATTCATTCTACTTATTAAGATCTAAAACATCCTATTACTCTTGCCTGGACGACTTTAATAATCTTTCTCTTAGTTTAGAAGTTTATTTGAATCAGTGATACGAACATGTACATACTTTGTTATAGATTCATTCAATATTTTAACTTCTATTTCAATGCATTTTTAAGCAAGCAATTTATTTCTTTAACTGTTGAAATATTACAAAATCCAAAACAAATTCCTTTACATTTCATGAATGAGACATGAGAGGATTTCTTACATTTAGTGAGCTTACACACATTCTATTTTTAAATTCACTTTAGAGAAATGATGCATAATACTAATTTGTCTTAGGTAAAACATATTTATATCTACTACTCTTAATTTTGAGTTTATTCAGTAATCGATTTGTAGTCTTTAATTTTGAAGCATTTCTTAAGAACTATAATTCTCAAACTCTCTGCTAGCAACGTTACGATAAACAATTTTGAAACCGCTTTTAGTCAGAATTTGTATCGCCTTTGAGTAAAGAATTAAGTAAATAATCTAGCCACTACTAACAGAAATATTAATTTATTACTCTTACCAGATAACTTCTTAAAAGTTTTATGAGCTCAGCCAAAACGTTGCCAATCATGTGGACGCGAAACTTCTTCCTTTTCATTGAACGTCGTCCGTCCTTGCATGAAAACAGCAAACTTAATTGATTTCCACTGTTAGTGCTGTAATCTGTCTACACATCGAAATGTCGTATATTTCATTTTCGCCTAACTATTGGTATTTGATACATGCCTTTGTGAAATTTCGCTCAACCATCTAGGATATTACCGCACGCAACACATACTTCTCGTTGCTGTGCAATGCCTTGTGCCCTATCGTGAACTACAATTGAAGTTTTTGGCGAAATTTAAGTAAGAAATTTGATGCCAGAATACAACACTCATACATAAATTGCGCCCAGCGACGACGCATTGTCAAATCGAATTAATTAGAGCAATAAGTCTTTGCTGTCATTCCTTGCGTTGAGCCAATCCTTCCGTTCTTCTATATTTCCTAGGCGAAATTGCACACTTCTCTCGCGTTAACGATGTGGTGGTGCTGTTTCCCTCAGTCGACGGGAGGATTATTTTTGTAAGTTTTCAGGCTCGCAATTATAAGATTTATAATGGATTTTCGCAAGTGAAATAAATTGCCTCTTTGATGGCCTATCAATGCGTTAATTGATTGTTTTGCTACGTCATCATTATCGCATAGGAACATCTCACACACAACACATACACACACACACACATACACACACACACACCACATAGCCAGGCCTGTCATTATATCCAAATACAGCCATACAACGATAAATGAACGTAGACATATCGGTGTAGACGTCTGAACGCAGACACTGAAATAAATGAAACATGCCAATGGCGGATTAAGTAGAACAGTGGGTTGATAGCAAATGGAACAAACATCAGATTAGCGAATATTATCTGTTTGCTTTTTTCGTGGGCTACACAAATGGAGGTTAAGGTCATTAATATGAATGTCTATAAAATCAATTATCAATATGGGATTAGTGTGAATATTAAAGTGATCCATATACGAGTATAGGATGATTGCGTAGGGTATATTTTTTAATGCTCAATTCAGAGGCTATAAAATTCGATTCGTATGTTTTATTGGCATATTAATAAGGTTTACAATATTGAAATTTGATTGAGCTTATAATTGTAAACAAACAATTTTGGCTTGATGGCATAAATTGGCTTTAATATTATTAGGTTTTATTTTTCTAATTGATGTTGCTCACGAACATTTTCCCTTCGATGCTCATAGTTCTTTATATCCCAGACACTGGCTGACACGAAGTCTTCAGAAAAGACGGCTATTTTAGTGAGCCATTCTATACCAAACGAAGCTGCAGATTGATCGCCAGTCTTTGGTACAACTTCTTTCATTTTCTTCTAGAAATGATTATGCGAAAAGCTGCAGCAGACAGTACCAGCACTATCTTTAGTAAATGTCATAAATTACTTGCGTTTGCTGATGACGCCATTGAATGAAAACTACAATATGTTAATGCAGCCCACTCAATTATCGAAAAGGGGTCAACGGAAGTAGACCTGGCCAAGTTATTTGTTTCGATAAACCAAGAGTTGCTCATTTGAGGCGCTGTGTAAATGTTTTAGGAATGAAGCTATTGGATAGAAGATAGAAGAGTGCGCAACCAAATGTTCTTGTAACGATGACAAAGCTTGGCGTCATCATCTGCAAAAGGAGTTCAGAAGGCCGAAGTGATGGGCGATTTTCTATTTTAATCGTTTTTATATTTCCTGAATGGATTCAACAATTGCAAAGGCAAAATATTTCTTTTTTTTAGAATATAAACTTTTGTAACATTTCTTCGACTAAGTGGCCAATACTATCTTATCTCCATACGAATGTTTTTTCTAGGCAAACGTAAAATAGTCGGTCTGACTATCTAAGTTTGCTTTAATCCGGACTACAACTACTCTACTCTATCATTTATAGTTCCAACCTTGAAATATGTCGCTTAAGTTCATTGCCAACTACAGATCCACGTCCAAATGTATGCCTTGTGCAGCAAGTCTCACAGTTTTTACATCATATTTACTCTTGCCAAGTTCTTTGCATTTCCTAAATGTCAGTGAAAAGTTTATTATATTCCTTAAAGATACCTCTCTTCTTTGCAAAGTGTTCGGACAATATTATGTACTCGTATTTTAAAAAGCTGCGTAATGTTACATATTTTCAGAAGTGGTGCTTTTTATATAACTGTTTTCTATTACAGTAAAACAAATTCCTTGCATCTCATCACCGATACATGAGACGGCTTCTCACATTACTCGATATGTTCGTCGGACACATCGATGTGATCGCCTTCTAGATAATCGTTGTATGAGGGATTGAACTTGTGATCATGTGAGTAATAGTGATGTGTACTAGTCATTGGCCCACTGTCGGTTATTGTTAACGGCCACTAGGCAGGTATAAAAAGCCAAATATCTATAACCGATATCGTATATGTCTAATACAGATGTTTAACATTCCATTTGAAGTAACCACAAGGGCGGTCGTAAAAGTAGCTGATATAACAAAGGAGATACAAAAACGTTGGGAAAAGTTTAATTTTTCAACATAATCTCCTTTCAGCTCAGTACACTTTTTTTCCAGCGATATTCAATAGCTTCTATACCCTTCCATGTTTATAGCAAGAACTCTCGAAGTCCTTAAAATAGTCATCAACCGCAGACTCCATCACTTTACTGTTGGCAAATCTTTTACCAATGAGCTATTTTTTCAAGTTTGGAAATAGAAAATAGTCCGGGGGAGCTAAATCTGTAGAATAAGTTGCGTAATGAAGCAATTCGAATTTTAATTCATTAATTTTCGGCCATCCTAATAGTGGATGTGTTAACTGAAGCATTGTCTTGATAAAACAACATTTTCCTTTTCACCAAATGCGGCTTTTTCCATAACTTTATTACCTAAACGCTGCAATAATTTTCGCTGTTGAATTTTCTCCTTTCTGAATATAATCAATAAAAATAATATCCAAAACTGCGTATCACTAAACTCGCCTGGCAATTTCACTTTAGTAGTACAACCTGTAAATTTATTTTTTCCTATATTAGCAATAGATCGCAATGCGTTTTTTATAACATCTTTTCCAACAAGTTAAGAATTCATAAAGGTGTGGCACAAGGATTCATATTGGGACCACTTCTTTTCTGTATATATATAAATGATTTACCAAATGTATTAAATCATTGTAAAATACAAATATATGCCGATGATGTGCAACTTTACTGCAATACAGAACAAAAAAATATTTCTAGCTGTGCTCAAAAAATAAGCGAAGACTTGAAAAAAGTATACGAATGGGCATGTCAAAATGAACTAAGTCTAAATCCTTCCAAATCTAAATATATGATAATTTCAAACAAGAAAATTATAGAAAGTGAACTATTCTCTTTGCAACTTAACAGCACGCCAATTAAGTTTGTTAAGTCCTCATCAAACTTGGGAGTAATTTTCAATGACAAATTGACTTGGTCAAATCATATAAATAGCGTCGTTGGTAAGGTACATTACATGTTAAGAAATCTATGGGCTGTCAGACATTCAACACCGTTTGACATACGCATGCTTCTAGCGAAAAGCTATTTAATTCCATCACTTCTGTGCGGATGTGAAATCTATTTTAACTGTGATAGTACGGATTCGCGCAAACTCAAAGTTGCTTATAATAACATAGCAAGGTATGTCTTTAATAAAAAATGGAATGATAGAATCTCTGCTTATTCTTACCAAATATTTAATATGAACTTCGAAAATTTATTGAAATTTAAAAGCCTGTTACTAATGCAGAGGATTATGGTCTCAAGTGAGCCAAAATATCTTTTTCAAAGAATACGTTTTGCCATGTCCAATAGAGGTAAAAAAAATTATACAACAAATTTATAGAACCCGTATCTCAGAAAGGCAATTCTTTATACGTACTGTTAGTCTTTGGAACGCCCTTCCCTCTCAGCTTCAAATATTGAGCAATACATTAAAATTTAAACGGAAACTAGCTACACTTTATAAAGATTAAACTTAATTACAATAAAATTAAATGAATAAATAAATATAAATAAAAATAAAATTCAGTAATAGTGTATTATGTGTATAAATAAATAAATATATGTTATGTTTGCTTAAATTTTACATGTTGATATTATAACTTATGCCACTAGCACTGTAATATAAAAAATTTAATCTTGTTGTGCTAGGTTATGTCAAAATTGATAAATAAATAAATAAAATAAATGAAAACAATAAACGCAATGACCTTGCCTGCAGGTGGAACCGTCTACGCCTTCTTGGGACACGATTTTCTCATTCCACTGCTTTGACTATTTCTCTGTCTCAGATGTGGTGGACCTACATATGTTATAAATCGGCGCAAAAATTCGGATTTATTGCATCGCCAAACACTTTACTGGGACATCATTACGACGCCGTTTTTGCTCTTTTTAAAGCAAGCGCGGCACCCATCTTGCTTACAACCTTCTTGTTTTCAAATCTTCGGTCAATAAACGATGTATAGTACTTTTTGAAATGCCTATCATTCCAGGTAGTTCACGCACTTTACCATGTTCATTCGTGGTATTTATACAAGACAATTTTTTGGATTTTATCAACATTTTTACCATCTATTCGTATGTGTGGTGGAATTGTGTAGAATCTGGGAGGAGTTACCCCAGCGATTTTTTAAAGGACCGCCCTAATTGTAGGCGTGATTCGTCAATGTTTACTGTATTCCAGGTGCTAACACTTACTTGTCGGTATATGTGGTTTCAACAAGACGGTGCCACAAGCCAAACGTCACGAACGACTTTGACTTTATTCCACGAGAAATTTCCAAAAAGCGTAATTTCGCATTTGGCAAGGTCAATTGGTCACCAATATCATGTGATTTGACGCCGTTAGACTTTTTTGTGGGCCTGTGTCAAGGATCGTGTTTACGCGGATATCCTCAAACGTTGGATCATTTGAATCGCCTAGATACCGCCCCAAATGTGCGAAAATGGTCGAAAACTACTACCGCTGCGGTCACTTAAATAACATTGTATTTCATACATAATGGCAAGATCTAAGCATTATAATGAAATAAAATTTACAACGAATTCATAGCTTTATGCGTATTTTACTTAACTGTACTGTTAAAACCAGAAAATGGATATCCGAATTATTCAATTTTTATGGTTTAACAACAGAATGCGGCTGTAAGAAGAAAACAAACTGCATTACAAGAAAACCTATACTCCTCCAAACAATGAAATTCAAAAGGATATAATAACATGTTTATTCGAATTCTCCAATTCCAATAAAATTCCCATAGGTATAATCCTTACACATTGCACGTTATCTTAATTCGGCGTGCTTCACACACGGTGCAGTTAAAACGGCACCAGCCCACGATGATACCCGGGTTATCGTTTGTTTTAGTTGTTAGCCTTGCGATGATGATGTTTGATTTCCGTTTATGCCTTTCTTGCCATTGTACCTCTAATGTGTCTATGCTTAAGAATGAAAATTTCCTTTATACAACAGCAAAAATAACATCAGCGGTTGCAGAAAGCAACATGGCCACAAACAACACGGAGTGAATCTATCGGCAGCATCCAGTCGTTTGGCTCTTGCAGTTGCTTAAAAAAGAACTTCAATGCAAGAACGTGAATGACGAATTTGTGTGTTTGTGTGTCCGCGGCGGAGAGGGGGTGAAAAAAATTAAAACATCACACATCAACCACATGAGGCATTAGCAAGTAAGCACGCACATGCATGCTTTAACACAAAGCAACTCCTGGCACAAAAACAACTATTGCCGTTGCACAAAACAAAAAAGAGGGAATACCAAAACACCACCTAGGACCAGAAACAGAGGCAAACACATCAACGCCATCTCAAAGCCAAAGAAAGAAGGACTCGAGAGTAAAAACGACGTAAAAGCAATACCTAACTCCTTTTTGTGTCGGCTTTTAGTTTTTGTTCTAGACATCGCAGTCGTTGATTTTGTTGTTCTTGTATTTGGTTCGAAGGAAAAGGATGAAACAAAGAGCTTGTTTAAGCTTCAATTTGTGCTATTTGCGTGATTACATGTGTCTATGGGTTTCCATGCTATAGATTCTTCAGCCAAAAAAAAAGAAGAAGAAACGAACACTGCGATATCCCAGCGGAGTAAAACCTACGGCAGGAACAATGTACTCTACTCCTCACACATGTTTGTGAGTGGCTTACTTAGTATGCGTGCGGGTATGTGACTGGTGTTAGTCCTTGCTGTTTTACTCCTTTCTACCAAATGGTGTACTTAACAAGCAGATTCGTGGTTTCTCCGGAAAAAATAAAGGACGTGGATTAAAAATGTTTGTCTCTGCATTTTTCGGGACGCAGGATTTAAAGTCATTTTAATTATTTTCGTGTTAAAGACAAGCAAATAACAAAACATGCGAGAAAATAAGCTGCATAAAGTGTTGGTCGAAAATTTGAAATGCAAAAACTTGCAAAAGACTATGAGGTTAAATGTCATTGGGTTTTTAGTATAAGAAGAACAGAAAAATGGCGTAAATGTCTTGGAACAAACCAACTGAGATTATTACTAAGTGATGAAGCAATAGGCAATTAAACGGTAATAGACGTAAAAAACTGATGCATATTCGTTATAAGCTCATCGCAACATGTTTAAAGATGCTCTGTTCTTAAGCAGTGTTATCCTGACCTCGTTTTAGATCGGTGCAGAGCATTCCATGCCATCGTCGTTAGGCGGCATAATCTCTTCGCTGGTGCGACTATCCGGAACAAGCAACTTACAGGAATGTTCTCTCCATAAATACAGCAAACGCGAAACTAGGCTTTCACCATTATCTTTACAGGAAGGAAGTCATAACCTTTTACCTTTTGACAGAAATTTCTATATGCATTATTCTCGCTGTACCTATCTTTCTGTAGTCGTTTCTTGTAATTAAAATTCCGTTCTTATCTGGCTTTCTTATCGCGTTCCCTCACACCCAACCAAGGCGTATTGAGTTACCACTTTGTGTTAGGAAAATTAGCTTTAAGGACGAGATTCTATTTATATAAACTAATATTTTCCGCGCCAGGGAATGATGTCATTTGAACTCGCTGACTGTTATTCACTTGAGAGTAATCACAACCTTTTGCGGAGTTTCCCAAATTTCCCATTTCCTGGTAGTGCCATCAGACATACCTCGGATAGTAGCTAAGGTGAGAAGGCAACTAGTTTGAGAAGCCTAAATGGCCTACAAACACTGATGCCTCTTAAGCCAGTAATTAACATCTACTACTGAAATTCAACTCATACCAGCCTAGTGGCCATTGGGTCGGAGGCCGCTCATAATAAATGAACTTGTCATGCAAGCAGGAAAGAAAATAATGAAAAAAAACTACCGCCTAAAAGTTGACGACTCCGGCAAACGTTATGATGACCATGATTTGAGGATATCCACCTGGCATGCCCGCACTATTTACAGGGGAATTGCCTCTGCCCAATTGGCGGATATACTTGAAAAATATAAAGCTGACATCACCGCCGTCCAGGAGATGCGATGGATTGGACAAGGCTACACTCGACGTAGAAACTGTGACATTTACTGCAGTTGTCACGCAGAAAGGCATGCATTCGGGTGTGGATTTGTTGTGGGAAAGAAACTTAACATTTATTTCATGGTTTAGAATGTAGAAAGATACAAAAATAGAGATGAAGTCCGAAAATTTACCAAGAGATCAGAAGTATAGAGTATGAAGCAGTGTTCCTATTCTGTATAACCGGTGATGAAACTCTGCTGACAGATACGCAGAGTGTGCTGCATTCCGAATGGCAGCACGGATAAGGAAATCACTTCCATTGTCGATGATGGCTTAAATTGCGCGAATATTGAGTTATGACACAAGCGGATGAAGTGCTGATTTACCCTATGCCATGCAATAAGACAAATAAAACCACGTTTACCTGTCAGCCCATAGTAATATCTGTTTATAAGCAATATTCTTCTCTTAATATCCATTCCCATATAATTCGAACAGAGGTAGATGGATTCCTTCACCATTCTAAAATTATTGTTGTCAACATTCACCCAGCGCCTAAATAAACATACTCTTTGTTTGTGAAAAAAAAAAAATAACTTTGTTTTGTCCTCGTTTAGCACTAGAACCATTTTGCTGGTTCCTTCTCAATGCTTGAGAAGGCTGCAGTCACATCTCGCAGTCTTCTGCAAATGATACCTATATCGTTTGCATACATGAGTAACATGAGGCCTTTGTTAAATAATATATCATTTGTGTGAACTACAGATTTCCCCATAGTCATTTCCAACAGCATGTTGAAGGAATCACACGATAGGCTGTCGCACTGTCTAAATCCTCGTTTGGTGTAAACACACCCACTAAGATTTTTGCCTGCCTTCACTGAAGACTTCGTGTCAGCCAACTTTATTCTTTTATTCTAGTTTCGCTGGAATTTCAAACTCGGTCATGGCCTCATACAATTTTTGAAAAGATGGTACGTATCAATCTGTTCTTCTTAGGTCTTCTCCAGAATTTGTCGTAGTGTGAATATTTGGCCAGGTGTTGATTTATCAAGTCTAAAGCCACAGCAATACAGTCCAAGCAGGTCAGCTAGAATCAGTTTTAGTCTTTCACATACTACACTAAACAGGATTTCAAAGGCAGCGGATAAAAGACTGCCTCCGTATTAGTTGCTGTACATAATATGATCGCGTTTTTTAACCGATTTTAGGAGCTTAAGCGTGCTTCATCGACATCGACTTTAAACGTCTCTGGCCATCACCCGCAATACTGCTATTCTGATATCTTATTGGCCGGGTGCTGGACAAATTGCGTAATTGGATTGTAATTGTGTAATCCACTTAATAAATAAATAAATAAATATGTTCTCTCCATAATTCCTGCACACTCTGCATATTTGTGATTAGATTTCTACAGCTATCCCCATAGGAGAGAGTCCCGTTTCAGGTCCTTTGATTCTGACTTCATCTGTACCTCGCTCTGCCGCTATTTGCACAACCGTCAGTTGCACCTAAAAAGTCTTCTTTTTGTAGCGTTTTCCAGTAACACGCCTTGCAATTGGTCACAGCCGCGCCGTGCATGCAGCGTTCTTTTCCTCAGATACTGTGCAACTTTTTTCATCGATTGTCTATGCAAGTTTTGTCATACTATGGATTTTTTGTATTTTAGGAACATCAGGATCGGGGGCCTTCTGTTGTAGCTAAGTGAAATAAGCTGTGGCTTTCTCAGGGTTGTGGTACTTAGCGACATCCGATTATGTACGTTTTCCTCTCTGCATCCTGTCATTACTTATTTTAAAAATATTACATATACATTTCAAAAGTAAAGCTAAATAAAGCACACATAAAGATATGATTTCGATGAAACTTATGTTTCATTATAATGCTTAGACCTTGCGATTATGTACGGGATCAAAATTGGTCGCAGCCGTGGATCCTGTTGAGATAGTCTTCGGAAAAAATTCGGCCCAATGCACACCAAACAGTCGATTTTTCCGAATGCAATGGGTTCTGGGTTCTCTGAGCCCCATATGCGACTATTTTTCTTGTTGACATAACCAAAGAGTGAGAAATGAGCTTCATTGCTGAAGAAAATTTTATGTGATTGAAAGCCCACGCTTGAACCATTACTTTTGTAGTAACATTTTACTATCTTAAAGCATTTTTCGGTTGTGAAACAATCCATATTCGTAAATGGCAAATCTTTCACTAAATAAATAACACTTCAGATGGCAGGTATTTAACAGCTGACAGTAATGCCAGATATACGGTTTTGAGACCACTGGATGGATAAGCCTGCCGTTTCAACAGAATTTGGTTCCAACCAGATAAGGAAACTACACGCATGCACCAGACTGATTTTGGCGGAGCTTTAACGAAAATTCCCAAACAAATTAATTCTAAACAACTCCACTTTCACTGGCCCCCAAGGTCACCTGACATGTCAGCGCCAGACTTTTTTTATGGGGTTATGTCAAGCATGAGGTGTACAAAACGAAACGAAGGAATTTGCTGAATTGAAGCAGTCCATTAAATCATTAATTGAGACGATTCTAACTTTGGTCCTTCAGGCCGCTATAAATGATTTGATATGCATGAATGAGCATGGAGGTTATTTACGGTATATCATCTTCAAAACCAATTAGTTATATAAAATAAAATTTTCTGTACAGTAAAAAAGAATTAATGAATAAATAAATAAATTAAAAAATAATAACTAAAATACTAATTATTCGAATTTCTTATTGCAGCACAATTGGTGCGAGTCTCTGTATTTAGTTTTGTGTTTTTGAGTACTCAGAGTACTTTTGGGTAAAAAGTTGAAGGAAAGCTTGTCAGTACGTCCTTTTTATTGAGTCCAAAAGTTGTTAATTCGTATGAATCTAATGAATGTGAGTCCAATGAATGTGTAAAGAAATTTAACTTTAATGTCTTTAATATTTTTATCTAATACGAATGTTTAAAATTTTCCAGGTATGTTCAATTTTTCTCAAGTTTATATTTGGTATCATTAAAAACCCATTCCCACCAAACTACTATCTCCGTCCCTGAGGTTTTAACTTCCTCTGAAATTACCATTTGTATAAAATATTGTTGCGTAAAGGCAAATACCATCAGCATTTTTCTTTCTGTTCGATAATCTTAACTTAAACATTAATATTATGTGCAGGTTTTTCGGTTATTGAGCACGCTGATGGTGCAGCTATTGCGGTTCAGTTCATGTTTCCAAGCGTTAATAGTATTGAATATTGTATGTTTCGTCGGTTATACACTGTTCTTCTTCACAATTGCAATTGTTGTTTTTTAATTTGTATAGTTTCCTCTTTCAGCACTCACTTTTTCGATTTTCATTTGTGGCTTGATTTACTACCAGTCATACTAGAGTAAAGTAACAACTCAAAGCAACAATAGCGCAAGATTTGCTTCGTTGTTTCTTTTCAAGTTTCGAGCGCAGGAAAGCGAAGTTAAGAACGGAAGTGGACAAAAGAAAAACACGTTGAATCGACGCACAAGAAAACTGAAATCATTTCTAGTTCTTGTCATTTCTGCTAAGCAAGGCATGTTCAACAATACCATTGGTTATTTTTTCATCAACCATTCATTTCTATACACTGCCATCATCATCATCATCGTTATTATCATTGTATTCATCATTAGCGACATTGGCGATGTTATAGCTTTAGTGCAGCGAAAAGAGTTCGAATTAAGAGGATTCCAGTGGGCTTGATGCATTACAGTTAGTAGAAAGAACCGTGGTTTCATTAATCGGTCGCATCAAGGAATCGTTGGGCGGACATAAAAAATAATTACCGATTTTCTGCCAGCAGATCTCCTAAAAAGTGGTAATAGGCTGTAAATGATTACAATTTGGTACCCATTGAACACCAAATTCGAATTTAGTTATAAAAATAAGAGCAAAATTAAAGATAAAGCTTTCGCTGTAACCACTGTGCTGCACTTTAACTAAAAACTCAACTTCAATCTTTAAGTTATTGTACTATGTTACTGTTCGCGTTGTTCTTGCTTTTTTTGAATTTCTTTAAGGTCCCTCTTTTTTGTGCGTTCTCCTGTATCAAATCGCAAATGAGAAAACAGAAACAGTATCGACTATTGACAGTTTCTGGAAAACCAGGATACTTTATATGCCACAGTGTAGCATTTTTCTACATGCTGCAGCAAATATGGAATTGGAAGGAAAATCATAGTCTTTCTAAAAAAAATGAAAAAAAAAATTGGTGTAAAATTTCGGTTCTTACGAGTGTATATTCCGGATTTGAATACACAAAACCATATCTAAAGCCAAATCTGATTCTATCACTTTGGAATTTGTAATTCTACGACAAAATTATAATCGCCATCAGATGTTCCTCAAATACCATAAACGCAACATTGGATTATCTATGTCGGTTTTGGTGTGATTTCTTGGTGTCGGTAATTGGTGCGATTTCTTGATTTTTATGACTTCTCAGATCCAGTTACATCTGGTTGTCCTTTGACTACATATGCGCTCTGCTTTTTTGTGACCAGATTTAGGTCTTGATTCTATCCGGTTTCCCTTTCGATGTGGGCGAAAATTATTATCAATAATAAACCAAAACAATTCAATTTTTATTTTGCTTAAAACTTTATTATCTCCGTTAAGTAAACGATTTGTTTACAATGTACGGGAGCTATCCCAAAATTAGACGACCTAACAAAAAAGGCGCAAAACAGTTGGGAACAATTTTCTTTATTTTCCAACATAATCTTCCTTTAGCTCAATACAATTTTCAAGTGATATTCAATACCTTCTATGTTCTGTCTATAGTAAAAACTGTCCATCAAATGCAGACTCCACCTCTTCATTGTTGGGAAATCTTTTACCACCGAGCCATTTTTTCAAGTCTGGAAATAAAAAATAGTCCCAGGGAGCTCAATCTGAAGGGAAGAGGTGGTTTATAAATCGATGCAAAAATTCGGCTTTATTGCGACGAAACACCGTCAAACACTCTATTGAAATATCTTCGCGACGCTGTTTTTGTTTTGTTGAAAGCAAGCACAACGCCCATCTTGCGCACAACTTTCCCATCATCAAATCTTTGGTCAATATACAATGTACTCGTATATCACTTTTCGAAATGCCTATTATGTCAACCAGCTTTTACGCACCTTCAGCCGACATTTGTGGATTTTCTTAACCGTGTCTGGCGTAGACACCTTAATTGGTGTTCGTCTTTGCAGCTCGTACGACCTCGTTTAAACTCTGCTACCCAATATATTGCGGTAGTAGATGAAGGAGCAGACTCTTCCGGAGTAGAACCTTGGTTGGTTTTAATATTGCTTGGTCTGAGACTTTTGAAATGGAAATATTGAATTACATAACGGTGACCAATTTTTCTACGTTTACAAATTCACTGAGATCGCTTATTTTTCGATGGCTCAAATAAAAATACTAACCAACGTGCCGCTTTGAAACTTAAAACAGATATTTTATTGGGTTGGCACTTTCCACCAAAATAATTTTTTTCAAACTACTACAGGTCGGCTAGTTTTGAGACCGCCATCGTATGTTTACTGAAGTTTGTAAAATGTCAATAAGTTATCGATGGAGTTTGAAAGTTTTTTTTTTTAATATTTGTTTTATTATTGAATTTGTCTTTTCGACATTCACAATAACTATTTAAATCTTAAATTAAAGATATTAATGCTGGTACCGCCACTGCAATACTCAGTTTTTAGTTTGAAAAGCACTCATATAGCCAAATCTAGAGTTTGCAATCTTTTGAGACGCTCATGACCCTCAAACAAAAGCAGATCTCTCGCACATGGATTGGGATGGTCAATAATTTTATCAATGTAGCTTATGCATGATTTTCTTATCTCTTCTCGGATGGTGGGAATGTTGAGGTCCTTGCGGATGTTATTATTTTTTATATACCAAGGGGCGCACGTGATCATTCTTAAAACTTTTGACTGTTTTTTTTGTAACTTTTCAATATTAGATGGAGAAGCGGACCCCCATAGCTGGATCCCATACGACCATATTGGTTTCAAAACTGCTTTATATAAAAGAACTTTCAGTTCTAAGTCTAACGAGGAGTGTGGCCCAATGAGCCAGTTAAGCTGAGTGGTTTTAATTTTCAACTGTGTGACTTTAGCTGCAGTATGGTGAACCCACGTGAGACGTCGGTCAAGATGAATTCCCAAGTACCCTACTTGGCTCTGCTCTGGGATTGTTGTTCCATTTATTGTAATGGGTGGACAATTTTTCTGTCTTAGCGTTTGAAAGTGTTCAGCAAAAAATTACGAACAATTTTTGGCAAAACATCGGGCAGTTTTTTTTTTTTTGTTAAAAATAATCATATTTGGCTGTAGCAAACATTTCTTTTAACATGCATATTTATTTTAGATTGCGGAATTTTTGTTGATTAATTTTGTTACAATTAATAATTAATTAAAGCTTTAATATTTCGGTCAAGTAAAGTTTGTTGAAGGACAATGTAAGCTTCAATAAGCTTGTGAGACGTCCACATACTTATTACCAGAGTTGGACATTTTAAGCAAAAAATACCGAACATTTTTTGGCAAAACATCGCGCAATATTTTTTGTTAAAAATGTTTATATTTTCTTTTAGCTATCCTTTTAACATGGGTATTTATGAAAGTTTGTGGAATTATTGTTAATCAATTTTGCTATAATTTTGTTGTAAGATCTGGGGTTAAAAGACAATTCCTTGTTTTTTATTGGCAATGCTTGTTGTTCAATATTTCGATTAAAACTATTTGGCATCTGTTCAAGATTTCTGTTATAAGATTTCTGTTCCAATGGTTTGTTAATTGCTTTATGATTCGATTTATATAATGCGATTTTAGTCTTTGATGCGTTTTTGTTTTACTTGATTTGATATTACATTAGGTTTGATTTCTTCCGCCACTCTGAGCTTTTGTTTTACTGAATAGACGATTTACACAATTCGATTGTGTTTTTATCATAGACGATCGAATATTTTAGTCTGTCTGATAAACCAGGGATATTATCATTGATTTGCATATTTTCGTCAGCTGTGTAACATTCATTATGTTCCATTGAAGTCATCCAAAGAGCTCTTATTATTATATCCTTACTAAATTTGAGGTATTCCTTAACACTTATTTTCAAAACATTGTTAATAAAATACATGACAGTATTTATAATCGTATTTTCGAGATATCTAGATTAGAAATTTATGAGTCTTCTTAATGGCGGTTCTTTCTGCTATCAGTTTATTTTGTCTCTTCTCTTATGTATGTATATGTGAGGATACTCGTATCGATGCTGCATCGACAATTGAGTATTTTTGTTATGCCAATGAAATATTTTTAATGCACTTTAATACCTTTTGTTTTTATTCAGTCACTGATGACAAACCTACATGACGATGAGTGAGTGAGAAACATTTACAGATGACAAAACTTTATTATCAAAATAAGTGTTTGTCAGTGCAAATATTGTGGGCCCAGCGTTTATTGATTAAATTTGAGAAGTCTTGATTGGTAAATATCAGCTAACACTGGTACGTTAAAGGGATGCCATTTCAGCCGGAAATTCTCCGCTGTCCGTGGAGGTCTGCAGGAGAATCAGAGTCAGTTGATTCCTTGCCGCGCACAACTAAATTTCGTAGACTTCAAAAGTTAGACTAATTTTGCACCGGACTTGGAGCTCACCCCGTACAAGATCCAATTGACCCAGGAGTTTAAAGTCAATGTCCGCAGAAGATTCTGGCAATGCATCCACAAAAAATTAGTCATTAGTGCTGATTTTTATTATTATATTATTATATAATATTATGTATAATATTATTATTATATTAATTTATACTTCTTCGAATGCAGATCAATGGCAAACATTTTTTTCTTGGCCAAATTGAACTATACGAATGTGAATGACATGTCGAATGCTGTGAGATTCCAGGAGGACAGTACTTAATGTCACACAGCGAATGCCACAATATATATTCTGCATGAAGGTTTGAGGGTACGGTAATCTCTAGCGGAGGTGGCATGAATTAGCCACCAAGTTTGTAGGATTTAACTCTATTAGACTTTTTCATGTGGAGTTTTCTGAACTTCCTGACTTATGCCAATGAGCGGCAACGGACTGATGCCCTCCATATTCACATAATGTAGAAAATACCTCAAATCCAGGCGGATCTATGCGGTAAAACTGTTGAAAGTTGGACCTCTAAGATAATTGGCATTAAGCAAAAGCATGGCGGACGTACATAATGATATACATCGGTAAACCGAAAAATAAAATAAAATTTAATTAATACCTCACACACAGCTTGCTTTATTCCATATCAACATCGGCCTGCTCTATGCGGAAAATCATTTGAAATAACAAAGATTCGAAGAGTTTTATGGCTTCCACTATAGGCGGATTCACTTACTCAGTTACTTGGTTAGTTTGGCCGGTAATGACTACCATACCGGACTTTGTGTAAATATATTTTTGTTTATTATTTTGTTCAATTAAAATGCAAAAATCCTGCACGGTGCTCTATGGCTATATTGGATGAACAGAACTTGCTGAAAGATGTCTGAAGAAAAAACTATGAAAGCAAAGAAGCAAGATTTGTTGTTTAGCAGCATCACTTGTTTGATGATCTGCTAAAGTTTTTAGTCTTCTTTTTCTGCCCTCGCAGCAATTAAATTGTGTTCAATTTCTTTAGCACATAAAGTGTCTAATCTTTTTTGTCTTGTTGATGTATTTTTTTTTTTAATTGAGTTCTAACACCAATTTGCGGTAACTGAGTAACACATTCGACTAATACAAATTTGTCTTTAAAGATTTGCAAAGGTGAGAATATGTTATTGTGTTATGTATTTAATTATAACCATAACAAAACATTTTTATATACGCAAATATATATTCTTTTCACATTAACTTTACATTTTGAATGCATATTTTATGTGCGGAATGATACAATTAAATGTAGTCAATCAAAAGTTCGCAGTAAATACTGAGGAATAACTGACGTAAGACATATAAACGTTGCTCTTCTTATGCAGATATTTTTGGAATTCCAAAGCATTGTAAAATTTGTACCCAGCATTTTATTCAACGAATAATTTTCCCATCAATTGATTAAAAGCATACTAGCAAGCGTAACCGTGACTATATAGAATTAGTCTATCCAATCCATAATCACTCATTCGACTAGGTTTATAATCGTTTATAATTTATCATATTCCCTCTATTGCATGTTTAATCTTTTCGTATTGAAATTTCATTCATATTACGGTATGTCTTCTTGTGAATTTTGTATTTCCTTCATTTACAAATTGAGCATAATCCCGTTTATGGCTGCTAACAAATCAGTTGTTGTAAAACAAACTTAAAAACCAACACGAGCACATTGGATTGCCTTAAGTAGTTGCCGTGTAATCTGTTGATATTATTAAAGCAATCAAATAAAACCCCCATATGGTGAATGCCTGACGAGAAGAACATTTCTAAGACATACCAACAATAATCACTCCAAGGGAGTAAGCAACGCTATCGAACACTCCAAAGTCAAGTACCAACTGTAATCACACAGTGGGCGCAAAATGACAAAAATGAAAACAATTTTTCCAGTAGATTTAGTTCTGTTACAGCTATAGTTTATTATATTTATTAAAAATATTACCTCCTCGTTCGACTTCCCGATTTAGAAGTAGTTCTCTTAGGTTTAGTTCTCTTACAGCTACAGTTTATTATATTTATTAAAAATATTACCTCCACTTTTACTTCCCGGAACAGAGTTCCCGCCTGATCGTTTGGTGTCAGACCCCATGTGGGAGCGTCAGGCGGGCTGTGGTTGATATCGCTGGCTGAAAATCGCTGGTTGAGTCTTTGTGCTTGAATGTAAAGTTGCATTGCAACCGAGTGCTACAGACCCATAGAGTAGAAGAGATGGTAAGATAGGCTTCACATCTGCCAATGGGGATTATGTTCCATACTAGCATAAGCAATTTGGTATCTCTTGGCTGGAAGAAAGAAAGGGTTGACAATTGCGGTAGCACCAAAATTGATTTAAATTAAAAGAAAAAGCAAACACTATTTTTTTTGTTTTGTTATAATATTAGAAATAAAAAAAAATACTAAAACAATAGTAAAAAACAAAAATTAAACTCAGTATTTTTCAAAAAGTAAGAAATTAATCAAAAAACATTGGACAAAATAATAAGTACATTTAGGTTAAATAAGCAAAAAAGTAAAAAAAACTCAAATTTTTTCTGCTAAATTGGCGGAGTTTCATTAAAAGCTGGTATATCCACCTTTATTTTCAGTTATTTTGTTGACTCTATTTGGCATGCTGGCAATAAACTTCCTGCAGGTTTTTTTTACTGGCATTTCATACCAAGTTTTTTGAACAAAATTCCATAACTGATCCTTATTTTTAAGAACCTTCCTCCCAATTCTTTGTTTCAATTCTCCCCAAAGATTATTGATTGGATTTAAGTCCGGAGATTGACATGGCCAGTCAGGAAGGGCAACATTATTATCTTGGAACCAATCCTTTACCAACATTCCTGCTGGAATGTCCGTCTTTGAGGCATACTTTCCACAGCATAGTTCAACATCGTATTTTCCAATATATCTTTGTAGGGGAATCTGGTCATAGTATCGGTAATTCGATATATCGGGTTCGGGAAACAACCCCTGACCATAATATTGCCGCCTTCGTGCTTGACCTTCTTATTTGTGAAGCAAACATGGAATTCTTTACCCTTAGGGCGTCGAACATTCGGGGCACAGTCGTTTCCAAATACATTAACTTTTGTTTCATCGCTCTACAAAAAATTGCTCCTCCGGACCAATTGGAATGACTTCTGGCAAACGCCAATCTAGCCTTTACATTTTTTTGTCTAAGCAAAGGAATTTTTCCGGCTATCCGTCCTGGTAAATGTGTTTCTTGTAGTCTACAACGAACCGTTCGCGATGAAATTACATTTCTTCTTTCTATTGAAATCGCTCTTGAAGACACAAACGGGTCCTTCTTCGCAATTGTTACACCACGGATATCTGTCGGTTTTGTAGTTTGTTTTAGGTCTTCCGCGTGTTTTGACGGGCTATTTAGGCTTTAAAGCATTTTGTACAAAAAATAGCGACCGATTCATAGTTTCTGTTATAGAACGAAGACTTTGGCCACTTTCTCTTAGTCTTGAAACACTTTTTCTCTCCTTCGGAGAACAACCACTTTTTCAACCCATGGCTGATTTTTTTTACTATATATTTTTTGTAAAGCAACTAAAATTAAACATAAAGCAAAAATAAGTCACAAAGTCATTCTTCCATCCAAAATATGCCAAAGCAACATAATTGTATAGTTGCTCAGTGTGTTTTAGATAAATTAAGCTATGAAAATAAGATATTGTTCTTCACACTGCATCGAAGTCGAGTAAAATTTTTAGCCCATGGACAACTCTGCGCTGTAAATCGAAAACCGAATTTCTTTATTGCTCTTGTTACCATCACAAGGTAAAGAATTACATTTAACCCTCAAGTGTGAACATATGCAAGCGTTATAAATACCATGGTTTAAGGATATGCACTTGGAATGTCCAAACTCTTTATGGGGCATATGCTTCTTATCCAATTCGTCTTGGAGTAATGTAAATCGCTGCGCTGTAAATCGAAAACCGAACTTCTTTATTGCTCTTGCTACCATCACAAGGAAAAGAATTACATTTAACCCTCAAGTGTGAACGTGTGCAAGCGTTATAAATACCATAATTTAAGGATATGCACTTGGAATGCCCAAACTCTTTATGGGGAGAAATAGATTTCATCTGTTACTGCTACCGCAGTCAAACGGATAAGGACAGCGCGCTCATTTTTTGGCAAGTGTCAAACTGTTATGTTGTTTATAAACTTATGTAGGCATATAATCCTATTATTACGATGCAGTTAAAAAAGATTACCGAAATGGAATTTAATCGTAACAGTGTTTTTGCTTTGTATCTGTGTGTTACTGAGCTACGACATCTGCGACTGAAAAAAAAAACGTTTTTGGATCGGTTTATTACACTTTACGATGATCCTGGTAACATCGAAAATTGCCGCGGTGGTGGAGATTCAAAAACAGCAACTTCGCCTGATTTGGTTCGAAAGGTGAAAGCCAGAATTGGAAGTAATCCATGACCAAGCACAGTTTAATTGGCGAAACATTTAAATGTGTCTGCTCGTATCATAGGCGTGGCAAGGTGGGTGCTAGAGGTAGCTTAGCCCTACCCAGAGAAAGTTTTTTGATACGTCATTGGATCGTAGCATGGGGTGCATATTAAAAGAATGAACTAATAACCAAAACACAAAAAGTGCACAAAAATATTCATTACCTTACACAAAAATTAAAAATTAAAAAAGAATGTGTTTTAACAAAACAAGCCGAAATTCAAGCGTTCAAAACATTTGTAATTCGTAAAAAGACTTAAAAAAAAAACAATATTAAGTGTTCAGTATTTTTTCTCTTAGGCATTGAGGAAATAGGCTTTTCAATGTAATCACGTGAAATAGCATTCCACTGCTTTTCCAATTCGACGAAAAACTCATCACCATTTCGGGATACTACCTAGTCCTGCCATATGTACTGGTACAAATATAAAACGCGATAAAAAAAAACAATATTCATATTGTATTCAAAATTATTTCATTTATTAGAAGACAATATTGGTTATTAAAAAAATTGTATTCACTCGAAATGGCCGCCTTTTGCTTTAACACAAGCTTTCAAACGGTGTGGCCATTGGGCTATAGCTGCACGTACGATTTCCATGGAGACCGAGGACGCTGCTCTGGTTAATGCTGTTTTAAGGCTTCCCAAATTTCTGTGGGGAGTCTTGCAAGCCATATTCTCCAATTCTGACCACAAAGCATAATCCAGTGGATTGAGATCCGGACTCTGAGCCACTCCTGCGTGGATTTAGCTTTGTGCGCAGGAGCAGAGTCCTGTTGGAAGATCCATCTACGTCCATTGAAAAGGGTATTGGTCAAACCCTTCACAACACCCTCTAACATATCTTTTTGGTAAACCTTTGCACCAGTTTTTACGCCCTTTTCACAGAAATGGAGGGATGTGACACCATGGTGGGAGACCCCCACCAAACCATTACAGAAGTGGGATGATGGCCACGTTGAACCCTTGGAACAACTTTTTTCGCTTCCTTAGATGAAGTGGCATAAATCTTGTCATTTTGTTTGTTGAAAACTTCTTCCACGGTAAAAATTTTCTCATCCGTAAACAGAATGTTTTCATGGCCATTGTCCGCGTGCCACTGCAAAAGTCGCTTGCATCTTTCCAGCCTAATTTTTTTTAGCTGAGGAGTTAGAAGATGCCCCGTGGACCGACGATAGACTTTCATATGCAGATCATCCCGAATCAGCCTAGACATGGATCTGGTTGATATATCCAATTCCTTGGACATGATTTTCTGCTTTCTAAGGGGATTTCTCCGAATTCTTTCACGCACTGCCTTTACTACCGCACTCGTACGGGCAACGCGTGGGCGACCACTTTTTGGCCTGTCTTCTACTCCAGACAATTCGCCGAAGCGAGCAATAGCACGATAAACGAACATTCTTGATATTCCGTGTGGTTATAGCAACTCGAAAATTTGGCCACCACTTTTTCCGCACTTATGCAACGCTATTACGCCGACTCGATTCTCTTTAACGCCCCACTCCATGTTAATAGATTGCAAACTGAAATCAAACTGGCTAGTATTCTTCACTAATCAGTGCATGTGTTCTGAAAAAAAAGTTAACGGTTCTATTCCCGCAACAAGTTTTGAACAATAAGAGCTGGAAATTGTGTAACAGTACATATGGCAGGACTATGTACATTTCCGACGTTACGTTTGGCAATCACCCACATGTTCTAATTGGGTTGAGATCGGGAGATTGGGCTGGCCACGACATAACTTTGATTTGATTTCCCTCCAACCAGCCTTTAACAACACTGGCGTTTGTTTGGGATCTTTGTCGTGCTGGAATGTTCACGAAAGTGGCATTTCCCATTCAGTGTACGGAAGCATGACTAAGCTTAGAAGATCTTTGTAGATTGTGACTGTCGTTGTATCAGTAATGTGGTGAATTGGACCTTTCCCATATTCCGAGAAACATCCCCATACCATGATATTTCCTCCTCCGGGCTTTATTGTGGCGGTTGGGTACCTATGATTAAACTTTTCTCTCCGAGGTCGTCGAACATTAGCTCTTGCATCTGATCCTCGCAGCTGAAATTTTGACTCGTCAAACCAAAGCACATTTTTCCATTGCTGTTGAGTCGAACTAAAATGTGTTTGAGCAAAGTTGAGGCGAGGTGTACGATTTTTTCTGACACAAACGGATTTTGGTGCACCGGTAGTTTCTGAGACCGTGGCTCTTCTCGGGCTCTCTCTGTTTTAACTTCTCTGGGAACAGCTTTTGAAAATTTCGCAAAAAAAATTCTTGATTTTTCGATCTTTACGTGCAGTTGTAACACTGGGTCTGCCACCTTTATGAACTGTTTGGATGTTTCCATTGTTAACAATACGACAAACCGTCGATTTATGAATAGCATATTTTATAAAAATTTCCATTTTGAGAAAATCCATTTTCAAAATCACTTAAAACTTTTGCTTTTAATGCCGAACAGTTTTTTGGTTCCAGTCATTTTCCTCAAAAATTTGTAAAGCGAAGTAAAACTCTGGACTAAAACTGCTTTAACAAAACAATAAACAAACATTTTTTTGATAAGATGTCAATACGTAAATCATAAATGATTAAAAGGAATGTGATTACCGTTATGTAGTAGCATTTGTTAGTGTTAATACATAGTCAAAAATAAGAGAAAGGGGAGTTGCAAATGTTTTGAACATTCAATGTCTACTATCTGTAGCAATTTTGTTTTCTTAGTGGTATAAAATAATGAAACAAAAATTGTTTTTTTTTTTTTTTTTTTTTTTAATTAACATTAAAAAAAATAACGAGTGAAGTTAAGAAAACAACGAAAAGTTTTCATAAGAGAGTAATTAAAACAAAAAAAGGAATTGCAAACCGTACATGTCGGTTGCAAATATTTTGATCACCACTGTATAAAGATTACCATACACATTTCTACCGCTGCAGGTTAATGGATCTGCGCTGGCAGATTCGGATAGATAAATACTCCGTTCAATATATGGAGCCATCATAGGTAACGCACACTATGTGCTTCCTACGAATCGTGGCCTTTATGAGCTGTACAATGGCATCGAAGTGATCAAGTTCGAACACTTTTCAACAATGATACGCGGCACAGAGGACGGCAGTCAAATTTCTGTTGGAATGGCCACCTTTCTGGCAACTTCATTGGTTGAAGTACCTCCCTAATAGTATGCTGCTGTCGATAGCCTGTTGTACAATTTCTAAATTCTTTTTAAAGGTAGATTTCTAATGACTCAGCAATAAAGTTATTTTTCTTCACACCGTATAAAAGTCGTCATGACGATCGCTTATTTCAATATCTTTTCCCACCACTGTGCATCAAACACTTCATCACCGTATGAGGATTTAACAAGTTACGACGGTATGTGGCAAATTTACACTTTTATGTGTGACACATATATTTGTATGTGTGCAAGAATGACTGACATTGGAGTGAATGATGCTGTGCTTAGTTCGCTTTTTATTCATGCTATTGTTGTTATATTTCCGTTTCCGGCCTTATAATTTTTTTTTTTATTTTTATTACTATCGATGTATTTCCGTGTATATGTAAGTCGTCATTGCTAACATTTAACCTACAATAAAAACATATGTTAACACAAGACATGTTAATATGTATGAATGCGCTTAAATATAGCCCGGTTTAAGGTATACACAGTATAGCAAATCAAACAAGTGAGAGTAAACATACAAATATACTGCATATTGGACAACTTTCTTTCATATCTTGTTACTGATATTGATATTCAGGACTGTCAATTTTTGATGTTGAACATGATACGCCATTGATTGTTGCTGTTGTTCTTCCACCGCTCCTAACAAACCATAATTGATGCTATCAAAATATTATTTGTGGCATAATTTATCAATAAACACCATTCAAGTGTAAATAATTTGATTATAGTTGATTTATATCTACGAAATATTTATACAAAACATAAGCGCAGACACATACCTTCATGTATATCCTCATGTGTATTTAAGCGTCTCATGGCAAAGGTGAGAGAAGATAGACAGCGGTGGCGGCGGTGATGATGGGCGTCACTGTTTGACGAAGAGGAGTTTATCTTGTCATTTAATATTTGTAATTTTTTCTTGCTCTTGTATGAGTAAAATAAAACATATTGCATATATCAGGGGCGTCCAGACATTTACGATCTCGAACCAATGGGGGGGTCATATACGGAGAAGTATTTGAACAGCGCAGTTTCAGAGGAAATATATACCATTATGCAGGAAATTTGAAAATTTTCCCAAGCTGATGCTCTGCTAGAAATATAATTCATGTAAGAATTTGTAAATGTAAAAACAATTCTTCCATTCCTAAAGGTCTAAAGCGTAATAATATTGTTTCAAATTCGGCAGAAGAATCAGTAAACTTATTTAAGAATTTCTTTGAATCAAGTTTTACAAAAGATAATACTGTAAATAATTTTAGTAACTTCGACAATATTGTGCCTTGTGTTGATATTGGGTCTATTGATGTTTCTGATGAGGACATTCTGTCTGCCATTCTTAAGCTCAAAAATTGTTTTAAATCTGATCTGCATGGAATCTCTTCTTTTCTTCTTAAAAAATGCTCAACAGCTTTTTTAGTTCCTTTAAAAATTTTGTTTCAAAAATCACTTGATTCTGGATATTTTATTCATAAATGGAAAACTGCGACAGTCTTTCCAGTTTTTAAGTCGGGAGATAGAACCTTAGTTACTAATTACAGGCCTATTTCTAAGTTGCCTAACATTGCTAAAGTTTTTGAGCATATTATGCATAAAAAATTATATTTTTTAATAAAGAGGCATATTAACCCTAATCAGCACGGGTTTTTTTCTGGTCGTTCCACAACTACTAACTTAGCTATTTTTAGTAACTTCTGTTTAAATGAATTTGAAAGTGGTTTTCAAGTAGACACGATAAACACGGACTTTTCTAAAGCTTTTGACAGAGTTCGCCATGATATTCTCTTATTTAAGTTTCATAAATTCGGTTGCCACTCCAATGTCTTAAATTGGTTGAAATCATATTTAGATAATCGGGTATGTACTGTTTATATTGATGGTTATTATTCTAGTGCTTATTTTCCTACCTCTGGTGTTCCACAAGGTAGTATTCTTGGGCCTTTATTGTTCAATATTTTTGTTAATGATATTGGCATGTGTTTGAAAAATTCGAAATATCTTATGTATGCAGATGATCTAAAGATTTTTAAATCAATCTACACGTTGAATGATGTTACGTTGTTGCAGGAAGATTTAGATAGGATTGCTATTTGGTCTAAAGCTAATGATTTACCATTCAATACTAAGAAATGTTTTTAAACTGACATTCCATCGCTGTAGAAATACAATTAATTCGTCATATCATATTTATCATGAAATCTTGGAAGAAATTTTTGAATTTTCTGATTTGGGGGTAGTTTTTGACTTCAAATTTACATTCAAAAATCACCTAGATTACATTATACCAAAAGCTTATGCGATGTTTTATTTTATTCGTAGAAATATGTATAAATTCTCTGATCCTTGTTCTCTGCTTTTGTACGTTCCAAACTCGAGTATGCATCGGTTATTTGTAATCCTGTTGCATCAATTCATTCTATGCGGATTGAAAAAGTACAGAAAGTGTTTCTAAGGTATGCTTTGTCGTCACTTAACCTTACTTCTTCTTTACCGTCCTATGAAAGGCGCTGTGCATTCATTTCGTTGCAAACTTTGGAGGCCAGAAGGAACATAGCGTCTGTTATGTTTCTTCATGCCGTTTTTTCGGGATATATTGATTGTCCGGATCTACTTGCACTCATACGCTTTAATGCTCCATCTCGCTCTCTCCGTCATATGTATACTTTTAATATTGTTATGCATTCGTCTAATTATATTTGCAATGAGCCCATTAACAGGTCAATGATTTTGTTTAATAGATTCTGCAACAACATTGACCTTTGCCTGCCTTATAATGTCTTTAGGCAATTAGTATGTAATTTATTAAATTAGTTAAGTTATTTACTATATTTTTGTTAATTAGTTATATAAGATATTTGCTGGTCTGTAAGGATATAATTCCATAGACTAAAATAAACAAATGAAATGAAAATGAAATTAAATGAATTTATCTCTCCAGAAGATATATGTCGAATAGATACAAATTTTTTTCATTTTTACTTTTTATTTTTTTTATATTTTGTAAAATTATAACCCGTAACTTGCAGTGCTATACTTAATTTACGAAGTAATTTTAACAAGAAGCTCTGCGCAAAACACAAGAAGAAGGCAATTCCAAGAAGCCTTATTTATAATAGAGGAAATAGTATTTGTGAAAAATAGACCTACACCACACCTCGCAAATCGGCGATATTAATCTAAAATCATTTCTAACTACGTCACTAATTAATCATTTATTTTTACCAAAATCTGTTGAATATATTTCAGAATTGTAAAATGAAGAAGAAAATATTGCTTTGTATGCAACATTAACTAAATCTTGATATGGCCCGTCTGCACTAAGGACGATGATAGAAATCTAGCCAAGGATACGTAAAGTGATCTGCAATTTTTAATATGAGGCATCTATAGGTGACTATTTCAAGATGGCAGCACAAGTGAAAATTCGACGGGGATAGCAGCATCACTTTTTTTCTGAAGAAGAAGAAGCAGAAAATAATGGTTTGTATGTACGCAACATTAAAAAAATCTTGACCTGGTCCTCTGGATATCCAACATTTTCTTACTAAGAAAAGAACAGAACATCCGTACATAAATGGATATGCTAAGGGAAAAGTTTCATTTCATCCGAATAAAAATGATGGATTCTAGAAGAACAAGCCGCCAATACGGAAACTATGCATTTTATATACAGGGGGGGCGCCGTTGAATTGGCGGGCTCATGGAGTTTTAGTCGTTATGAATCACTTCGACGGGAAGCGTCGCGCATTTTGCGTGCGCGCATTTTACGAGAACTCTCCTTCATATATTGCTACTAGGCGACTATATTGTGCTGAATATGGACTGCGGCGAATTAGTGAAGCTCCGAGTGCTAATTTAATTAAAATATGGGTAAAGCGTTTTGAAGAGACCGGTTCAACATTTAAACCACAAGCAAATGGTTGCCCAAGAACATCTAGGACCGAACACAATGTTGAGAGAGTTATGGAGTCAGTACGAGGAAATCTACAAATGT
>JAHXMU010026460.1:717893-744152 GCA_019455685.1 Philornis downsi
TTAAACTGCAATTAACACAAGAATTGAAAGAGTCTGACAATTTTGACAATATCCTTTTCTCTGACGAGGCTCATTTCCTTATGAATGGGCTTGTAAACCGTCAAAATTGTCGTTTATGGAACAGTGAAAATCCCAAAATCAAACACCAACACCATTGCATAGTCCTAAAGTGACGTATGGGCAGCAATCTCTGGCAGAGGAATAATTGGTCCTTTTTTCTTCGAAAATGCGCGGGGCCAAAACGTCACGGTTAATACGGAACGCTATGTTGAGATGTTGGACGGATTTTTGACTCCAGAAATTGAAGGTTCAAGAATAGTGAATTCCAGAACTTGGTTTCAACAAGATGGAGCTACCTGTCACACATCAAATGACGCCATGGCGGTGGTGAATCAGATGTTCCCTGGCAGACTGATTTCGAAAAAAGGTGATATCCCGTGGCCCCCACGTAATCCAGACTTGACGCCTCTTGACTTGTTTTGTGGGGATACCTCAAGCACAAAGTCTACAGTAATAATCCAAGAAACATCGTTCAGCTTAAGGAGAATATCCGTGGTGAAATGACAGCCGTTACATCAGTATTACTGAAGAAAGTTTTCAATAATTTTCATTTGCGGTTAGAGGAGTGCCGTCGTAGAGAGGGTCACCATTTAGATAATGTTATTTTTGAAAAATAAACTCCATTTATTACTCTACAATGCTTTAGATTTGTTTTAACCATACCTTTTGTGTTTATTTTTTAATCTATTTTTTAAATATGCACGTTCTATTGCACCACCCTGTATTTAGGATAATTTGAACTAAATTAGCCTATTTTTTAATTCAAACATTCAGAAACAATCCAGGACTTTGTGGAAATGATCTTACATTGTGTTTTGTTCAAATTACGGCAAAGTTTAGAGTAGATCCAAGAAAAAGCTGCTAAATTTGCTAAACATTTTCTGACGCCATCGGTAATTTTACTATATATGTCTTTTATAGAATAACTCTGTCCAATCAGAAGAATTCAATAAAGTCGGGGAAAAATTGCATTGAGTCGTTTTACTTCTGGAGATGATTATATAAAAACTGCAATAAATTCGACTGATACCAAATTCAACAAAAGCCATGTTTTTTTTGTGATATGGACGACGTTATTCATCGAAAACGGCAAAACTGACAATTATAATCACAATTTTGTAACAATGGAGCATTTCAAAAATCAATTATGTCAGCCTTGAAATTGGTATAAAAGTGTTACTTACAAAAACATTCTATTCTCTCGGCGGAGAGATACCTACCAATACCTACTACATCAGGTATTGCTTCAATCTACCTTGCGTTACAGCGCAGAGTTCAGAATTATAACACAAATGGATGAGTCACTTCTGGGAATGGATGAGTCGCTATAGGAATGGTATTTGCGTCACATGAATCATGGTCTGTATAAACTGTATACCGACATCGACAAGATTAAAGCCATCATACGGTGATTGTGTTGATTAGGCCATAATGTACGGACGAAATGAAAAATTCAGGCACGAAATACTCGACTGAGCAGCACAGGGGAGTGCTGCAAAAACCTCATTGGACGGGTCAGACTTTTGGTATTAGAACTTGATGTAACGGTTTAGAGAAAGAGCGTTGCGTACAGAAGGGTTTCGATTTCTTTTTTGTATATAGGTACATCGCATAATGTATTAGTGTAGCGAATAACTTCTACAATTGTTGGAAAAACTCTGAAGACATTTACTATTCTAAAGCTTAGTTCAATTTTCGCATTGATAAGTTATTTCTTACTGATCCAATTTCACCCATATGTACAATCTTTGGTCTGTAGTGTAAAGAGATTTTATACTGACTCATCTCCAGGTAAGTGAATTCGTCAAAAACGCTCTATTGAAACGAGTTCAGCTACATTAAAGCTTTTGTATCCTTATTATGAAATAATTAATATGAATTAATATTCTATGTTGATGAGAGCCATTTATGTTTCCATCGTTCAAAATGTCTGATCGAACGATTATGGTATACGGCTCCATCTTAAAGCTACATAATGTCACTTGTTTGATAATCAGCGAATCAGTAGGGAGCGAAATACTGGAATAAAACCAAATTGGTGATTGCCCAACTTCTGCCGTTTTTTTTTTTTCTTTTACAAGCTGTGCATTTGGGGGGAAATTTAGCTAATTATGATTTCGTGAGAAAATAATGAAATACAGTCCACTTTTAGAATAATCCTAATATAATTTTACACACCCTCTTATCATACACTTCCTGTCGGTTTAGGCCATGTTTCCTGTAGAATTGAATACTTTTATAGTATTTTTAACCAACCAAGCTCACAATTAGGGGAATCGCTTAAGAAATTATATAAGTTGAGATAGTTATTTCCATACGCTGCCACCGTATGTAGCTTTCAACGAAGAAATAGGAAATAAGCTAAGAAATAAGTGGTCCAGTCCAGGTATTGCCAATTTTCTTAGCCTTCTAAGACGATTTTGCTTACTTTGGGGTATTTTTGTACCAAATTTTTCTCTCTTCCCCCCTTTCACTGAAATTGCTACTGATACCAACAAAAATTCTGACATCGATTCAGATTTTACAGACGTCAAGAAATAATGTTGCAATTGGAATGACGGGTTGGAAATGAAAGATTATAGCTACTAGAAAATATATTTGATATATATATGAGAGTTCGTTCCAATCGGCCTTCACCGTATATCAATGAAAACCTCTCCGTTTGCCATCTTTAAATACCTAACAAATTTTTCTAAACGTCCCCTTAAACACTGTTTTAGGAAATACTGCAAATTCTTGGACTAACCTGCTTATAGACTTGTGTTTAAAGATTAAATATTTCTGTTACACTGTTTAATGTCCAAGTAAAATAAAGCTTAGAATTAGAAGCGTAGCATATGTGTAGAACCTTCAATAGTTTAAAACTTAATCCACTTTACTTATGGGATAACTTCTTAAGGATTTTGGACAGGAGGGCTTAACATTGCATTTGAGAAGGTGGATCGCATGGAGTCAGTTTAGTCAGGTCAGTATGAATAAATTTGAGGTCAGTATGAATTGAGACAACTGCACTATTAAGGTGTGAGCACTGCGGTGAGAGATTTTTTTCGAGAGTGATGCCATTCGATGAATGATTTGCTAGGGCGAAGGTCTATGTATGTCATCCTTGCCTGGTGTAGAGCCTATACAGTTGGCTCGCTCATCCATTGCAGGGTTTTGCTCTCAAAATCACTGATATACTTCTGCACGTGTACTTCCAAAGATTGATAACAAATAATATTGACGAAGAAAAACAAATGGTAATCCATCATCTTTCATCACGATCAACACCTTTTGTTCTTTATATGGTAGTGATAAAATAATGCGTGTTGCATTCTGAACAAGAAAACGCTGAGCTTTCACGGGGACTGAATGAAATTTATAAAGTATTGCGTTTTGACGAGATGGGATTTTTATTTTTTTTTTTTATTTTTTTTTTTTTTTTGACGGCAACCATCATTAGTTACCAAAAAACACAAACTTAAAAAGTTGCCATATAATATTGTTGAGGTGCATAGTATTCAATTTCAGAGCCCTTGTAAGACTAAATGAAAAATGCTACTGGGCCGCTGTTTGGACAACGTTCCCATATACAAATAAGTATGTGTATATGCCTTTCTATCTGCTTTAGCCGAATAGGTACAACATTGTCATTGTCATCTAATACGTTTACACGTTTACACATATATATGTGAATATGAAATGTCCATTGATAACACGTATTTAAATTCATAGGCATAAGTATATGTGAGTTTATGAACTTGTCTGCTTGTCTGACATGTTATGTCTGTCTGTGTGTTGAAAGATTTATTTGTGTGGGAGGTTTTGTGTCATTTCGTTGACATGCGAAACAATTATATACCCTGTATGTATGTATGTGTACATGCCAATCAAATCGTCTGGTATTGTCTAATAAAACTTAATTTCCATGATCGATTAAAAAAAAAAAAAAAACTGTGAGTAATTTACAAAACGTTAGGGTTCAATGTATACAGCTACCATTGTTGTGTGGTTTAGAGTGTGACTGATTCCTCGCATCTTGTCTAAACCCCCGAAGCAACGGATATCAAATTTGACAGTTCCTAAAATCGTACGAGGGCTGCTTGAAAATGCATGTTCTTTTTGCCAATCCTGATGGAAATAATCATCATTTCCATTTATTTATTATGGACGTTTTAAAAAATGCTGGGTTATTAATATCATTATTTTTTTAGTGGATAATTATAGCCCTGAGACTAACAATAGTCAACATACTGACCAATATTAGTTTTTGATTAATATAATATTAAGTATGCAAACTATCATTAAGTCACACATAACCAGTGCAACCAACATAATCCTGGAGAAAGTTATTTTAATTCATTGCTACAAATACCAAATTTAGTAGACTTAATCTAATTGCTTCAGACTTATTAGGTCCGCAACTAAGTTCTCGCTGTTTGCCAATAGATGGCGCCAGCTGTAAGTGCTAGCGTTTCTGCCATAAACTAAACGTAATGCGCCAAACTTAGGTATATGGTAAACACTGCTCCTCGACACAATAGTGATTTCCTTTTGACGTCATATTCTTTTGGTTGTGTGAATATGTATGATTTTGTGCCAAGTAATCGTCGTAAGTGGGAAGTATTGATTTTCTTCTTTCAATCGAAGAAAACGGCGACTGCAGCTCGTCGAGAGCCTCGTAACGTTTACGGAGATGCTGCTTTAAGTGAAACAACATATCGAGATTGGTTCCGTTGCTGTAAATACGGTGATTTTGATGTTGACGACCGTTCGCGTAAAGAAAGACGAAAACCCTTTGAAGACATGGAATGGACGGCATTGATTGATGGAGGTCCGTGTCAAAAGCAGGTAGAGATTTCTTCTGTGTTAGGAGTTATCCGCCAAGCCATTTCCAATCGATTCCATGCATAGGGGATGATTCAAAAGCAAGGAACTTGGGCTGCTTATGAGTTGAAACCAGGGGACGTTGAACGTCGTTTGTCGCCTGTTAACAACTGTTTCGGTGACAAAAAACGGAAGGGATATCTTTTTCGTATTACAACGAGTGATTTAAAATGGATTCATAACAGCAATCCAAAGAAACGAAAGTCATGGGGACTGCCCGGACGTGCTTCTACGTTGTCGCCTCGGCCGATTATTCACGCTGCGAAAGTTATGCTCTGTATCTGGTGGGACCAGATCGGTGTTATTTTTTGCGAGCTGTTGAAACCAAGCGAAACAATCACTGGGGACTGGTATCGACTTCAATTAATGCGATTGAGCCGAGCTCTGCGCGAGAAACGTCCACAATACGCGGAGAGGCATGCAAAAGTGATTCTTCAGCATGACAACGCTCGGTTTCACGTGGCCAAGCCCGTTAACACCTACCTGGAAACGCTGAAATGGGAAGTCTTACACCATCCGCCATATTGTCCAGATATTGCGCCGTCCGATTATCACTTACTCCGTTTGGTGGCACAAGGTCTGACTGAGACTTGCAGTTCCACTCATATGATGACATCAATGAATGGCTAGATTCGTGGATAGCCTCAAAAGATGAACAGTTTTGCCGTAACGGAATTCGATCCTTGCCAAAAATATGGGAAAAAGTAGTAACTAGCGATGTTCGGTTGTACGGAAAGTTCGTTCGGTTAATTCATTAGTTCAACATACGCCACTTCTCATGACGTAGAGTTCCTTCAAGCACTATCATAACTTCCATCCACCCCTTCTCTGAACTGTTTACTATTATTTACTTGGGTTCTCGTTCCACTCACGAATGGTTATGGCGCTAAAAAAAAAGGTTTTAAAAGTGAAAAAATGAACAAAAAAGAGCATTTTAGGCATATTATGCTGTAATATTTCCGAAAAGAAAAGGCGGTTGCTGAAGCAAGCCGAAAAATAGAGTCCGTTTATTAAGAAAACGGACCAAATGAAAAAACTTGCTAGAAATAGTTTAAAAGATTTTCTACGGGCGACTTCTTCCTAACGGATGCTTCCAAATTAGGACGACCAAAAAAATAGTTTCCCTCCACCTTTTCGGATTTAATTTTTGTTAATACCCGCGCAACAATTAAGGAAACAGCTGAAACAATCAAAAAATCAGTCTCAACCATTCGCAGGTCATAAAAGAGCTCGGATATGTGAGCAACCTCGATGGGTGGGTACCTCACTCTCTTACCGCGGCCAACATATCACCATTCCTGGAGAACCTCATCACAGGGGATGAAAAATTAATAATCTACAACAATGTACTTTCAAGTTAGTTGCGCACCTAATGCATTTATCAATTGTTCGCAATTTTATTAGAATCCATTATGCTGATGTCCTTCAGTAATTATAGAGAACTTGATTTAAATGTGAGGATTTGAATGAATTGTTTGAATTTTAAAGATCCGGCATCTAGTGTTTTGCAACTGTGGCGCATTGGGCCCAAAGGTCGTCGTTTTTGGTATCTTATGGATTTCTATTTCTACCACTGAGATACAATCGCTTTAGAGTGAAGACCTACATACTTTCGATAAAATATTCCGCTGTATTCAAAAAGAAAAACAACTATTTATTTATTTTTTCAAAAAATCTTCATTCGTTCATCCAAAGCTATCCCATCGCTTTAAGATTATGACACCCTGGTTACGGCCCATTTAAGGAGACATTTCTTTCAATCCTCGAAGCATGCAACCTAACGTGGGTCGATGGTTAATACATTCGGTTATTGGTATTTGAGCGGCGATCTTCTCGATGAGTTTGGCGAACATTTGGGGTAGGAATGTAATCGGCAAGTCTGGTAAATGCTTTTCAAACCATGACGTTCCGAATCGTCATTATGCTGTAGGACTTGCTCTCACATATCTCTTTCATGGGATGCAATGGAATTTGTTTGGAAGCATGCCAAATAATCACTTTTGCAATGACCATCAGAGCTCTCTGCAACTCAATTTGAATCTTTCAGTTAATCAAAGATTGTTTCCCCGGAGCGATCGTCTGAGTTTAGGAAATAGCTAGAAGCCACGCGCGGTGCTAAATCAGACGAACACGATGGTGATAGAGCGATGTAATTGAATTTTTGTTGGAGAATTTACGAGATATATTTTTGTAGTCCAAAAACCAAAAGCTGTCTGTATATGTATCCAGCTTATTTGTGAATAACTGCACGCAAATGACTTATAACACTCGGATATCTCTTGTTGACAGCTTAGTTCGTGCATGATATTCATAATTCATAATACTGCGGTAATCGAAGAAAACTATTACCATAATTTTGATCTTTAAGCAATTTTCTCGTACTTCATCGATTTATCCGCTGTTTCCAGATCGGAAGCATAGACCCAAATCCTACTTCCCATAATAATGGTTTTGGTATCAGTAGAAATTTGATCCGTCTAAGAAATCCCAAAACATCTTTTAAAATGATTTTGACTGATTCGGTTGTAATGCCAGCATCATGAACAAGTTCCCAATTGAGGAATAGCAAGTTCACTAATGAGAAATGGATGGTTTCTGAGCTGCAAATCTCGTTGGTCGTGAACTTTATCGATAGAGGTTAATGATCATCCGGAACGCTTTTCGTCTTCAACTTATTCTTGATAATGTTCCAATTATTCTATTCAAAATATTTTCGTGGCAGAAATTCCATTTCATAAACAAAATTTAATGCAAAATAGTAAAAGATTTCCGAAATCTCTTTATGTATCGTACAAAGTCAAACGCTAATGATATTTGGAACGTGAAATTTGACGCAGATGTCAGTCACAACGCTGTCGTCAATGAGCACAGGATTATCCATTTAGTGGTTTCAAAACTGCCGGTCTGGCAAGGCTGTCAGCCATTAAATACCTATCATCTGAAGTGTTATTTGCTTAGTGGAAAGTTTGCCATTTACGAACATGGATCGTTTAACAACCGAAAAACGCGTAGAAATAGTTGAAAGTTACGCAGAAGTGGTAATTCAAACGTGGGCTTTCAATCGAACAAAATTTTCTTCAGCGATAAAGCTCATTTCTCATTCGGTGGCTACGTCAACAAGGAAAATTGTATCAAATGGGGCTCGGAGAACCCAGAAGTAATTGTGGAAAAGCCATTGCATCCGGAAAAAGTGGCACGTTATGGTCTGGTGGTGACATTGTGTTATAATGAAATAAAAGTTTCATCGAAATTATAGCTTTTTGCATGTTTTATTTAACTTTGCTTAATAACGGAAAAATAGATAACCCTAAGTTCAAATCTCATGCTACGGAAGTCATATTAAAAATTTTTTTTTAATGCTAAAGTTTTCTAATTCGGCGTGTTTAGTTCAGTAGACTAATCCAGACTGCATATTTCTCAACCGTTTCTGGCAATAATGATTTCAGGTAATTTAATGTAGATTATACTTAACACTTTTTGCTAATATGTAGATAAATTGAAAGCATGCAATAATAGGAATTGATAACAGTAATACAAAGATGATGACAACAATTTTTATTTAGTTTGAAAATTATCCAGAATATATTTTGTAATTTTTTTTAAATTCAAAAAATATTTTTCAAACAACTCAAAAGTATTTTCCTACAAGAAAAAGAATGGCCAAACGTTATAAGATTCTTAATGAAAAAAATAGGTTGACATTTCCAACCTTCAATGCAATACACAGTAATCAGAAGGATATAGTTTTGCATTACCAAATTCATAAATAACCCACTGATTCCAAATTCAATGAGCTCAGGCAAAAATGATAGCTTTGTCTTGGCTTAGATGCAATTATTAATACCGCGATAGCTAGAAATCCATCGCCCCTATGTCAAACGTAATCAACTTCGCCATGGTATGGACATACTTTTGGCTATGATGTAGCGTGCCTATAGTTAGTCTACATTACGGACTATACGGCAATACCACTAAATGAATGGGATATCAATCTCAGAACAGACAAGTGTTACGAGTTTTCGGTTCAACGCACTGATATACAGCAACAGCCTGGTGTTCACATATGAAATACTTGACAATCGCGATGCTGTTATTGCTATACATTTGAAATCGAATTTACAAATATTTTGAGCGGTTGAATCATCGCATTGATATCCGGCACTAGGCCGCCGTTCACATGCAAAACATATGGCCTCCGCCTAGCAGAATTGTTGCTAACGTTGACCACCAATACCCCTTCCAAATTATATATAGGTAGAATATTTGGGGCCTAGTAAATAAGTAATAATATTGTTAACAAATAAGCCTAGAATAAGGGTTGGTTGGGAATATGTCCAATTACCAATATTTTTTCTATAAAAGAAAGAAGTTTTTCCCCAACACAAAGCAGTCGGAATAAATCGTTACTCGCTACGCACTTGAGATCCTATAATCGAAAAAGTAACAAACAGCTAATAGTTTCTTTCCTTTTCTACAATGAATTTACTTTAAAATGATATAAATATTTCGCCAGACTTAACTTCTTGTACTACGACGCCCGATACAATGATACAATAGTGGACGGTACATAAATTTTGAGAATTTATCTGTCTACTCTAGTAGCCATTGGACATAAATTTGTAGAGCGACCTCGTCTGAATGTTTGAACACATCTTATACATTCATTCTTATACTTATGAACTAGTTCATGTATTTGGTTTTTAGCCTGTACAACTTGTACATACATACATGCATACATATTCATACATTCAGTTTTAGTAATTGAATATTTTGCAGATTTGTATTACTTTGTTTGTGAAAACAAGAATATCGTATTACATGTTCGATATGTCATCTTCGGTTGGATGATGAATGTCCTTTTTTCTACATATTCATCAATATTCCAAAGTTTTGCTCTTCCTTCTACTAAGCCATTTATAACTAATCGATAAAATACTGACAATTTGACATTTCAATTGTTTTTGTCTTTAGTTTACGTTATCGAGTATGGATTAAATTCATACAGTCCCCGAGGGATATTGATTAGCAACATTGAAAGAGGATAACATGAATTTAGTCTTTTCTAGTTTTTTAAATTAAATTTTTACGTAAAATAACAAAATCTGTTTTCCATTCGGTTTGGATCATAAACATAATATTTAGGTACAGAGTAGAATGAAATATCACTGCTTTAGGCGACAAATCACCTGTATTGGCTTTGAGTATGGTATGTTTGATATAAGAAATCATTTCTGTATCATATTTCATTCAAAAAAACTTATTCGAAGATTAATTAAAATATAACTAGAGTTAATTTAATGTACTATTTACTAAATAAGGGGGATATTTATGTTGGACTTTTTATCTTGTGGAATGTATACAATAGGTATAGTAGAAAGGAGCCCATTATTTTTGTATGACACATTGAACGCTTTGTTTAGCAGAGTTAGAACGATCCGATTTAGCTCAAAGATGCAATTCTATTGTGCCTCTCTCTGAGACACATAATTAGCAAAAATTTGAGGCAGTTTGTTTTCACAAGTTTCTCTTGTGGCAAATTTTTTTATCACCAAAGTCATTCACCATAGACGGGAATATTTGATACTAGGTCCAAACAATATTGGGGATGCATAGGGACATTTTAATCACGCTCCCGGGCATTCTGGCGAGACGCTATCGTTGTCCTAATGATTGCTTCCTTCAGATGGTCCAATTGTTGAAAGTATATATCTGCATTAAGAGTTTAACTTTAAGAAAGAAGTTCATATGCACCGTTCCCTGCTAATGGTGGCAAACACTCAGCAATACCATCTTGACCGTCAATCGTGGCTTGTCCACTGTTTACGTCGTCTCACCGCTATCCGACCAGGATTGTTTTCGCTTGCCATTGTCTTAGGTAACCCACATTTTATCACCAGTCACCATCCACTGCAGAAATATTTCGATTTTGTTGCGATTTGGCAGCGATTTGCAGATAGAATTTCGGTCCATGAGGTTTTTTTTACGTTAACTTGTGTGGCACCCGTACATTGGGTTTATTTTTATATTCAGCCTTATTAAAGTGGTTCCAAACAGTCTCCATACAATATTTAGCTCCTGGCAATAGAAACGGTGCTTACATGGTGGTCGGCTTTGACGACTTTCATTATTCTATGGACAATTTCCAATTTGATGCACAATTTTGAAAGGATAACAAAATTGAGCATGATGCGTTTATACCTATACATTATCAGGGCCATAAATACTATTAAAATTTTCAGCAGCCTGGCTTACGTTTTAACCTCTATAGTAGAAATACTGTAAAATGCGGTGTATTTTTGCTGGCGTCCATCTTTGACACGCGCTTAGACAGTAATTACAAAACTGACTAAGGAGTTTTTTGAGCACAAAATCTCATCACTCTGAAAACATCTAGCGTAATCTGACAGCACTTTTGCAACGCTAGATACAGATTACTAAAGCCATCTGTTAGGAAATATTGATTTTTTTATTACCCAAGATAACCATATACAAGTCAGTGTCTGCTGAGTAATTGTCGAGCACGTTTTTGATGTAAACTGCTGTAAAATTGGCTAGCAATCGGGAGAATACTACTAGGACAAACACGCTAATTTACCGATTCATACGGAATACTTACTTTAAATCCGAAATTCGACTGTATTAATCGGCATAGTGTCATTCATGTGTGATAGACGATTTCTAGCTTACGATCGCATTTTCGTGCTTTCACCCGAAAGAGTGAAGGTATACCTAATTTGATACCGTAAAAATTTTACATCCAGAAGAAAGCGTTTTCAAATATATTTTGACCAGGAGTCCTTCATGACCTTATAAGTCGATTGGGCTGTGTCTACGCCTTTCTAGCTGGCAGACTCGATAAATGCCGTACAGTTTTATGAATCTTAAAACTTAGTACCGCTTAGTACTTTTCTGAGTCGTAGCCGGGGATTGTATAAGGTTATCCATTTAATGGTTTGAAAACCGGCGGTCTGGCAAGGCTGCCTGCCAGCTGCTAAATACCTGTCATCTGTTATTGATTAAATGAAAGATTTGCTGTTTACTAATATGGATCGTTTAGCAATCGAAAAATGCTTAAAAATAGTTAAAACTTACTACAAAAGTGGTGATACAAACGTTGACTTTCAATCGAACAAAATTGTCTTCAGCGATTTAGTTCATTTCTCACTCGGTGCTCTGAGAACCCAGAAGTGATTGTGGAAAAGCCATTGTATCCGGAAGAAGTAACTGTTTCGTACGCATTATAGCCTGGAGGTGTCATTGGGCCGTATTTTTTTGAAAACTGCCTCAAAGGGATCCACCACTGCTGCAAACAAACAAGAGGCGGTCATTTAGATGACATTGTATTTCGCAAATAATAGCTAGGCTGAAGCATTATAATATAATAAAAGTGTCAACGAAATCGTATCTTTATGTGTGTTTCTTTTAACTTTACTTGAAACTCCATAAATGATCTATACCGACCCAAACCTATGGTGCCATCCACACAAATTGACTGATTTTCTGAGAACAAATTTTTCACTGTAAATTTTTGCCCATTATTTTAGTTTATAAAGTTTAGCAGATTTCGAAAAAATCGGGGGTCAACCAATGTTCCTTAAAATTCTGAGCATAAAAATAGAGAGTGTTTCATACTTCTCCCGATATCATTCATGCAACTTTAGTAAAATTTTAATTTGTTGCCTGTAATTTCTAATTCCCTAATAGTTATTATATATTCCTTTTAGTTGCATTGTACTACAATGCTTGGTAAAATTTGTAAATCAACCAACCAAATTACTCAATTTAACCCATGTAGTCCCAGATTCATATCATTCATCCAGTTGCACTAAATTCATCATCATTTGCATTACATTGGGATTGCATTTTCAAGCCCGTCATTATACTACACATATAATTTTGACGACTTAGCAAAAATTTAACTTTCTCTACAATATCTAAGAGGAAGCCGTCAGAAAGTTGTAGTATTGATTCTTTCAATAATCGTTAATGAATAATATTTATTGTTAAGTATCTATCGGCTTACCATGCCAAAGGGATGCTGGGCGAAAGTATGTATAAGTCAGTTTACCTTACTGAGATTTGCGAACATACAGATTCGAGAAAAGCGATGAATTGCTCAACAAATCGAAATTCAAAACTTCTGAAAAAGAACTTTTTCTCAAGATCGTCTTTCAAACGGCCCGAAAAAGAGCAATAACGAAGATTTTTTTTCATATTTTTTTATATTTTATCTTTCCTCAATATTGAAGAGCTACTGACCCATGTGGGGCTATACTGTAGTCTCTTTTTTTCTACTAAATTTTCGTAAATATAATAATTATAATTATAAACTGATTTTCCCTCATGCGAAAATTTTAAAATCAAGTACTAACTTATCCTTGTTTTACTTTTATTTTCAGGTATGTACCTCTGTATGTATGTATATATGTATACTCGTATACGTTTGTTTAACTATAAATTTCGTAAAGAAAAATACCTATTAATTGGTAAGTTGTTACGTTTTCTAATCATAATTCATTATAAACATTTTTTTATGGTGGTTTCTCACAATCATTACTGTTATTCGATGAATTACTAGCTTCACACTGAAAGTAGGGCAAATGAATCGTAAGAAATTTCTCATTATTTGGTGAAAAACTGTATCACTCTTGTTAATAAAACGTTTAATCTCGCTTTTCTACTTTTTACATTTCTCACTCCATTTTTCTCCCGATATGGTATTTTTTTTTGCATTTAAATTCGACATTGAACATAAATTATAAAAATTTACATAATTTTGTGAATGGATAGGATAATCACTACTGTCCTCAATACATATACAATCTGCGGGTGGTGATAAATGAACCTGCAGTTCAACAGAATCGTTTTTTTTTTTTTTTTTTTTTTTGGAAAACATCTTCCCAATCTTTAGCATGTCATTGCTGAGTTTTTGATCATTTTGGTGGAAAGTCGCTCAACAAAGCTATGGTTTATACATATGTAGAACTTGAAAGCAAAGACTTCTCGTATATGACGATCCCTATTGGAATTCTTAGGTCAACGGATTTGAAACAAATTGTAAAAGACTGGCGCTCCTTGTTATGTTCCATAGATGAGATGTGATCATAAATATATGGAAGATGAGAGGTTATCAAAATTCTTACACTTTAGTATTGTGCTGTCTCCAGAAAAAAGAAACTTTATCCTATGCTGTTCCTTCTCTTTCGATTTCGATGTATCCATGTTTTTAAGGGTTTGTAGTAATAGAGAAAGTTAACTTTTCCGTGACGGTCATTTAAAGCAGCCATTCTTTTCGACTCGTATATACCTATAATAGAAAGCTATAAGGAATGAAAAGAATTCATTGCCATTTAATGTGAAAGCATAGCAACCACTCAGCAAAGAAATTGGAAGTTGTTCATAAAGAATAACATGTCTGCCGCTTCTAAAGACTTAGTATGATTGTATTATAGCAACTTCTTTAATTAAAGTTAACATCAAAAAAATGAAGAAAATGATGACTGAAACTCATCATTTAGGTTTGAGAGAGATTGCGGTAGAACTTTCTATGTCTCACAAATTAATTAGCACCATTTCATTCGATTGTTTGGGTATGAAATTTATCGCTGGTCAACTGCACTTTCTTCAAAAACCCAATCGCGCAAGGGTTGCTGCTAAAAATAGTCCAGAAGGAGTTAATTTCAACCCCACATTCATAAAATCCATAAGTCTTGATGAGGACTTGACATGCGGACCTATAAATAAGCTACTGAATGGCTCCTTTCAAAATAGCTGTAACCGAAAAAAGGCGTCAAAGACGATCAAAAGTCAAAGTAATGTTAACTGTTTTCTGTGACTAATGCAGTGTTAAGGAATTCGGAATTCTTGTCAGAAGGTCAAATGGTGCACAAAACATATTATCTGGACATTATACGGTGTTTGAGAGACCAAATTCTTCGAAAAGGGCAAGAATTGTGTGAAGAATCCTGGATTATGCACCATGATAAGGCATATATCTAACGGTTATCAATGTGAACGGATTTCTGGCCAAAAATCCAAAAAATATCATCGAGCAATCATCGTATTCATATGATATGGTTCCGACTAGCTTTTTTTTCTTTAAAAAAATAAAATTTCTTCACCCAGGCACCCGTTCTCAGTCGATGGAAGGTATAAAAGAGAATTCCGGAAAGTGCGTTTGAAAAATATTTTGATGATAGGATTATTTCGAAAAAGGGCCTACACAGAAGGCATCACAAAAGATTTGAAAGTATGATAATGGGATGATAAGAACGCCTCCAATATTGTTTTCATTGCACCAGTTTCGAAACTACTTAATTATCATGCGATCTCCATCAAGGTAACGGGTTATCTATTTTGTGGTTTCAAAGAAATCGGTCTGGCAAGGCTATCAGCTGTTAAATACTAGTCATATAAAAATGTAAAAGCTAAAGGTTTGCCGTTAACGAAAATGGATCGTTTAACAACCAAAAAACGTGCAAAAATAGTTAAAACGTACTACAAGAGTGGTGATTCATACAGGGTTGCCCATATTCGACGGACCCATCTGGCAACGCCATAACTTTTGACAGAGATGTCAGATCGCTTAATGACATACCGCGTTTGAAGCGTCAGTCCAAGCAGATTTTTACCATGGAACAATACACGCCACGCGAGCGCTCTGAAATAGTTGAAATTTACATTCAACAGAAGAAGTCAATTGTGAAAACTCAACGTGCTTTTAAAATATTAAAAAATGTAGGAAGTGCGCCTTCTAAGAACACCATTAAGCGTTTATACGAAAAATTTTCGACTGGTGAGGCTCTTTCTAATCCGAAGTGGCCAAATAAAAGTCGACCAAGGCGATCGGCCGAGAATATCGCTGCCGTGCGAGCCAGTGTTGAGAGGTCCCCAAGAACATCCCAAAAACGCCGTTCTCAGCAGTTGGGCATGGCTCGGTCCACTTTACAACGGATTATTCGCGTTGATTTGCATTTGTTCCCGTACAAAATTCAATTGACGCAACGATTGTTGCCTGCGGACAAGCCTCGTCGATTGGAATGGGCCCAACGAGTCATCGAAATGGCCGATGATGACGAGCAATTTTGGAACAAAATTATCATGTCCGATGAAGCCCATTTCACATTGAATGGGACCGTAAATAAGCAAAATTGCCGTATTTACGCCACTGAAAATCCTCAGGAGATTCAAGAATTGCCTCTTCATGACGAAAAGGTCACAGTTTGGTGCGGCGTTAGTGCGAAAACGGTCATTGGACCGTTTTTCTCCAAAACGAAAATGGCCATGCTGTTACCATCAACCAGGAGCGTTATCGCGACATGATGACCAATTTTGTGATGCCAATTATTCGTCGAAAGCGTATAAGGCAGTTCTGGTTTCAACAAGACGGCGCTCCACCGCACACAAGTCGCATAACAATCGATTTTCTGAAGAATTTGTTTCCGGGCCGTTTGATGTCGAAAAGTGGTGATTTGGACTGGCCACCGCGTTCGCCCGATTTGACGCCCGCTGACTTCTTCTTGTGGGGACATTTGAAGTCAAAGGTTTACGTTAACAAGCCAAGGACCGTAGAAGAGCTCAAGGACAACATTCGTGAAGAAATAGCCGCTATTCCGGCCGAAATGTTGGCGAAAACGATGGAAAATGCTGCAAAAAGGGCACAATACGCCATCAACGCCAGAGGCGGCCATTTGAGAGATATCATATTCAAAAATTGATGTAAACAAATCTACTTGGAACAAATTAAATGAATAAGATTGCCAACCGCCAAATTTTTATTTTTTCTTTGATTTTTTTTTAAAAAACATGGGTCCGTCGAATATGGGCAACCCTGTACCTGGGCACTTTTCGTGCGTTACGGATTGATTATGGTCGTCAAAATCGACCTACTGTGCAAGGAGTTGGCAAGATTATAAAGAAATTTGAAGAAACTGGACGCATTACAGATGTGATCAGGCCTGTGCATCATCTACGTTACGCCGAAAATATTGCTTCTGTTAGTGAAAGTATGGGGGAGAATCCGAATTTGTCGACTCACGGCGTTAATATCAATTGGACCCTTTTTACGGCTTATTACGGCTGATTGGGTGCTACAGCAACAGGCTTTCGATGCTTTGCTCAATGTTTTTGCGAATAAAATTTTCTTTGAAGCGATGAAGCTCATTTCTCACTTGGTGGTTACGCCAAATAGCAAAATTGCCACATATGGGGCTTGGAGAACGCGGAAGTGATTGTGAATTGTGTGGAATTCGGAAAAATTTTCTGTTTGGTACGCATTATGGTCTTGAGGTGTCATTGGATCGTATTTCCTCGAAAATGACGCTGGAGGAACCGTTACCGTCAATTCAGAGCGCTGTGGCCATATGATAGCCGACTTTATTTTGGCCTGCAATCGAAGATTATGAACTGAACGATAGGTGGTTTCAACAAGACGGGGCCACGAGCCACACAACATGACCGACTTTGGCTCTACTGCATGAGAAGTTTCCAGAAAGCTGTAATTTCACGTTCTGGATCATTAGATTTAACACCGTTAGACTTTTTTTGTAAGGCTACGTCCAAGACCGTGTCTACCCTCCTACGTTGGGGCATGTGAAAACCTAACGTTCGTCTAGTAATCGCCGAGACAACTCCCGAAGTGTGGGAAAAAGTAGTCGAAAACTACCTCAAAGGGATCCACTGCTGCAACCAATTCAGAGGAGGTCATTTAAATGAAATTATATTTCGTACATAATGGCAACATCCAAGCATTGTAATGAAATAAATATTTTATCGAAATCATAGAATTATGTGTGTTTTATTGAACTTTACTTTTGAAACTGAAAAATGGATAACCCGTTATAATCCTTGTTTTGTCGTATATTATTTACTATTTAAATGATTATGTATTCATTAAGCATTTCTGCTGTCACATCTTTTTTGTTTCAGGTCATGCAGCCGGATTTTACATTGACTGCAATATTTTTTTTTTTTTATTTGTCCCCTTCTAGTCCTCTCTTCATTCCATTCACATCGCGTTAACATTCTTGATTTATCATATGATTGTATGTGTATGGGTTCGGGTGTGAGTGCGCATATGACCGATCATTTGTATGCACATGTGTTGTATGTATTTATTTATTTAATCAGTGACTAATCAGTGCTCTATCAAACGAAAAAATAGAAGAATGACGAACAATAACACAAATGTTCGCCCATTAACAAAAGGCAAAAAGTGCTATGGGAAGGGTAGTCAGACAGACAGACAGTCAGACGGTGGTGATACTTGCTAATAGCCAGCACACAGACACATAGTCGTAGAGACGACATTCTAATTGTGATAGACAGACAGATAGAAGCAACAATAAAATCTCAGCATGAAATGAAATGAATAAGGATAAACAACGCCAGCAGTTAACAAAACAATAAAGACATCAAACAGATTATGAGAAATTAATTGTTTTAATCTCTATAATCTTTTTATGTTTGTGCGTGAGTGCGTTTACTATAAATGTTGCTATGCATGTGAGAACGTGTGTGTGTATGAGTGTATGTCTGTATATGTAATTATACCTTATAAATACAAACATAGTCATTTAAATGTTTATTTTATAATTAAAGGGGATTATATGCCAACTGTTAAGGTCAAAATGGACTACACATTTCTCATTGATGGGATCTTTCATGACATGTGATAATTATTTATCGCAACTAAGCAATTTAATGCCAACTATTTTGATGGTAATCTACTGAATATTATATATTTTAATTTAAACGATTGCATATTGATGTTATGCATGATAAAGATCGCACTATATTATTGCGACGCATGCACAACAATATATTAATGGTCAGGGAAATATCTGCTTACCGCTCCAAACATTGCACAACCGTGCATTGCGGTTTTTCATTCATCGCTTACGTTTTTTGTTAAGTTTTATAATTCAAAGAAGATTCAAAGAATGCTTATATTTATTACTACGATTGTATCTTATGGAAGGAGACAAATTTCACCAGCTTTCCAAATTTTAGGTTGCAACAAAATGCGTAAAGGAGTTAAAAATATGTACGGGGTGTCCGTCGGAAGGTATACTACTTTGTTTTGCCGCCATTTTGGTAAACATTAGTCTTGACAGTTCATATTTGACACTCGTGAAGTAGAGACGTGGCAAATTTATTATGGAAAAATATTCTATAAACCAACGTGTTTTAATCGTTAAAACATTTTATTAAAATCAATCGTCCATTACTGTGACGATGAGAAAGTTACGTGAAATTTTTGGGAGAGAAACAACGTGCCAACAAGACGCACTATTTATCGTGTAGTGAATGATTTCGAAGAAAGAGGGTCTGTAGCTGATAGGGCCAAGCATGGACCACAACGTACTGCAAGATCGGCTGAAAACATTACTGCTGCTCAAGGAAGTGTTCAAAACAATCCATCAATCTCAATTCGACGCCGTGCTCAGTAGCTTGGTCTTCAAAGAACAACTTTAGGCACAATTTTGCACAAGGATTTGCATTTGTTTCCATTTAAGATTCAGTTGATACAAGAGCTTCTTCCACAAGACCACTTACACCGCCGTACATATTCCAATAGGATGTTACAGATCGCCCATCACAACCCCGATTTTCATGAAAAAAACATAATGAGTGACGAGGCACAGTTTCATTTGAATGGATACGTGAATAAACAGAATAGTAGGTTCTGCGCAATGGAAAACCCTCAAATTATTCATTAGTCACCTTTGCATCCATTAAAAGTGACAGTCTGGTGTGAAATTTGGTCAGGAGGAACCATTGGAATCATTTTTTGAAACTGAAAACGACGCAATCGATATCGTGATATGATTGAAAACTTTTTAACGCACAACTGCATGCTTTGGTCTTGATTAACATGTGGTATCAACAAGACGGTGCTACATCGCATACAGCCAGGATTACAATGGAATTACTGCGAGACCTCTTTCCGCAATAAGTTATTTCAAGAAATGGAGAATTGATTGGCCTCCATGGTCGCCTGATTTGACTGCTCCGGACTTCTTTTTGTGGGGATATTTGAAAAGCAAGGTAACCAGAAACGCTTGAGCAACTCAAACAAAATATTCGTGCTGAAATTAATGAAATGCCGCGTGAAATGTGTGAGAATGTAATGAAAAATGCACTCAAAAGGACTCGCAATTTGTAATGCTTATAGAGGTGGACATTGGTCTGATATTGTATTCCTTACATATTTGCCAACATTAAATAAAACATTTATCAATATAAGATCCATTCTCTTTTATTTAATCAAAATATACCTATATAAACAAAGTAGTATATCTTTCCCACGGACACCCTGTATATGCTTTCAAATGTAAGTCCTACATTCTCCTAATCATTCAGCACAAACATTCGGCGAACTGCGAACTTAAGATTACCTTGTATTTAAAATGGACCAAAAGGGTGGAGGATAAACGCGAATAATTGTCGTATTCTGTAATTTCCGGTGGAATGTCTTTCTGAACATACTGGGAGTACAAGCTTCTATTGTACAAGTAAGTTTTTTATTGTGAGCTGTAAAACCTCATGTTGTAAGGTTGGATATCTGTCAACGCCATAACGGTAAAATATTAGAGATTTTGTGATAGCATCACATATTTTTTTTAGTTTGAAAACAGCAAATTTTAAGCCGAGTTAGCATCATATGTGGAACTTTGAATTTACTTTTTTTAATTTGAAAAAAACTGCAAATAAGGCTCATCTATTGCTTGTGGAAGTGTACGGTGAGGCTGCTTTGAGTGAGACAAGTTGCCGTGAATGGTTTAAAAAGTTTAACGGTTTTAAATGTCTTGAAGTCGAGAGAAAAGAAAGAAGCGGAAGGCCAAAAGTGTATGGAGATGCGGAACTGGAATCATTATTGAGGGAAGATTCGCACTTAACTTAAGAACTTGCAACTACATTACGAGAGGTTTAACAATCTATTTCACATCTTTTAAAATCATTGGGAATGATTCTAAAAGAAGGAAATTGGTTTTCATATTACTTGACGTCTATAGCTGGTATACATCAATTTTACACTTGCGAAATTCTGTTAGCCAAGCATAAACGAAAGTGTTTTTATATCGTATAACCACTTGCGATTATAAATGGATCCACTACGATAAGCCAAACAAGAAGAAATTATGGGAACCACGTGGCTATGCTGCGCCGTCTACAGCCAAGCCTAATATTAGTGGGGAAAAACCGCCAAAACCACTACCGGGTTCTCTCTACAGAATACATTTGATGAGATTACGCCGAGCACTCAAGGAAAAATGAGTTTTTTTGCTACCCAACAGACGACAAAATTATCGTATACGATTATAGAGTTCAATAATTTCATGTGAGTGTAAAAGATTCTCATTATAATATATCATTTAAGATGTTGTTAATGTCTTGCTTGCATGAATTGTTGATGCTACACATTTTATATCCTATCTCTCTCCACATCCGTTGTTAATACTATTCGTTTTCAATACTATTGATAGATTTGTCGAAATTTAGTTTTTTCACTACAATCTCTAATTAGTTGTCTGCAACTGCATAAATTTCTGCCAATTGTATTATATTATACTGACTGGTAAAATCTACACGCACTCTCTGGCAACTCCTGTATACATACAAATTACTTGATTTAATCCGTACATTCCTTTACTCATACCGTTCACTCAATGGCACTCAATTCAGTGTAATGTAGCATGCATCAGGCATGCTACAATCGGAATCTTTTAGTGTTTTTCTCGAAACATTTTCCAAAAATATATCAATATGACTAATCTTTGTTGCAAACATGTGCAAAAATGTGCTGCAGGCATTCTGAGACATCCTCTGTTTTCATTTTTGGAAGCTCCTTTCTGTCCTTTCTAACAAATGAGCAACGCTTGCAAATCGTTGAAATTTATTTTCAAAATTCGTACTCTGTGACAAATGCGCATCGTTTCATACGACCATTTTATGACCGTCATAATCGACCTGCTGAATCAACAATTCGTGCTGTTATCAAATTTCGCACCAAATTTACTTTGTTTGACATAAAACCATCGATTCGCATGTGCAGAGTGCGTATCGAAGAAAATATTGCAGCCGTAGCGACCAGTGTTAATGACGATCGTAAAATGTCAATTCGTCGCCGTTCTCAGCGATTAGGCATGTGTTACTCAACCACAAGGAATTTTTTTTTTGCCCCAATTGGTTGAGTTGAACTTGGTTGACATGTGGTTTCATCAGGACGATGCAATATGCCACACTGCCCGTGAAACGATGAATATGTTGAGGGATGAATTTGGTGACCAGCTTATCTCTCGATTTGACCCTGTGAGTTGGCCCTCAAGATCATGCGATTTAACGCCTTTTGATTATTTCTTGTGGTATTATGTCAAGTCGTTAGTCTATGTGGGCAAGCCGAACACACGTTATTCGTGGAATACAAGCCGAGCTCGAAAAAGTGACGAAAAATTGGACTTTCCGAATGGACATTTTGAGACGGAGCCGCGGACAACATTTACATGAAATTATCTTTAAAAATTAAATGGCAAAGGCCAATTTATCGATTCCAATAAAAAGTATTAATATATGATGCAAATTTGAGTGTTTTATTCGATTTCTAAGAAACTACGATTAAAAATTCACCCTTTATAAGTCCATTTTTGTCATTCTAGTCAGCAGTCATAAGAATCATAAGAAAGTGAAAGATGATAAATTCTCATCTTATACAATCTCTGCAATAATCCTATCATAGCATATTATATTATATTTACTCAATAGCCCGAATGAGTTACTTTATTTTTGACTGCAGTTTTGTCGGTCCTATATTGTAAAACGACGAAAAGGACCTTTCGGAAATAGGTATAATGGATGGATATCGAAGATTGGTGGGAAATTGGTAATTTTAATTTTGTGCTTTTTCTCCCAAAAAAAGTGGAAGTCATTCCATAGGAATAGTATTTTCATAGCCTCCACAAATGCTATATGAGCATGTCAGCTTCTTTTAATGACATCACAATCACCGATGAAATTAAAACATTATAAGCGACAGTTTTTGTAGAAATAAACAACATTTTTAGTATTTTTTTGTTTGTTTCGTTAGCAACTTAAATTAATGAATTCCGATTAAAAAAAAAAAGAAAATTGTTATGAAAAATTACCTAACCAGTTCTCATTATCTTAGAGGATCTGGTGAAAAGGCGGTTCAAAAACAATCGAATTTTTCTCCATTTCTAGAACACGATCAGCGGATCTGCATACATACTTCACTGCATGCTCTTTTTACTGGGAAAGGCATATATAATTTAAACACAAAAGATTACTGTCTTCGAAATTCTCCTATTGAAATTCGGTAATAAAAAAATAACTAATTTTTTTTCCTCTTTTTTTTTGTAGTAATTCTTAAAATTTGTATGAAATATTTGAGCTTTACATTATCTACGGTTTTGGCTATGTTACACTTCAATTTCCCTCAAAGTATTTAATTTTGCTTCTCCCTTTCCCTGGCAATTACATTTCCTTATTACATAGCTAGCTTAGCCTTTCTAACCACTGCTTTAGTGTCGAAATAGTTTTTTTTAACAAATATTCATCTTAAGCATTCCAACACATTTAATGCATTTTGCAAATACGTTAATGACCTGCCACATAAATTGCCACAGTTGCATGTAGACATTTTAATTTCCTCTACAGAAATAACGATTCTCAACTTTTCCCACAAAGTCTCGCAGAAGTTTTACAAGGCTATTGTGCAGCATGAATAAATGAAGCATTCAAAAATTTCGTATTACTAAATATTGCATAGAGCAAGCAGCATGCTGCATGCAGCAAAATGAAGAGGATGAAATTAATGAAGAAAATTTGTAATAAAGTTTTAGTCACGTGTTCATGATCTTAATGTTTATTGTTCTTACTTTTTATATTTACATATTTGCATTATTCACAAAAAAAAAAAAAAAAAAAACACACGAAGAAACTGAGCCAAAAATAGGATAAACGAAACGAAAAATAGGATTCCCAAAAATCTAAGACAAGATTTTAGCTTTTAAGTCTGTAAGTCCACATTTCCATTACACATTAAGAAAATTATAGGCAATCTTGGCAAGATAAGATTGTATCTGAAGAAATTGGAGTTTTTGTCATTAATTGAGCTCGAAATCTAATTTTCTTAATGAGTCTGAAAGGTTTCATGAGAAATTTTGTGGAAAGTGGTGTGACTGGTAAAAAAAGAAAATTTGTCAAATTGATTACAATAATGAGGGTTTAATGTGAAATAACAGAAACAAATGCGAGGTATGTTCTTTAATTTTGAATTGAACGAATGAAACAGCTAAATATTTCATTGATATATTATAAATTTTATGTGAAGGATATGTCGTTGAACCAATGCTGTTGCATTTCAACCTTGTAAGTAGAGTATTCAAAACCAAACCGGGTTTGTTATTAAAAACCTTGTTTAATTGTCGAGTAACCGTTTCCCTTGCTTCGATTATTCGATTTTTGAAAAATGGCCTAAATATTAAGAATGGCTCGAATGAATGAATGAATAATTGAACGATCTAAAATGTAAAATTAAATTTCATTCCAACTCCATTGGCTTTCGCAACCCGAAATCCATGCCAAAATTTTCTGTTGCAAATAATTGATTAAAAAATTACAGTGTGGAGCACTAATTGTGCTACAATAAAAAATTCAAATAACTTTTGTTTCAATCAATGTATTTTATTTACCTTTTTTTATTGCGTAGAAATTTCAACTTTAATTAAAATATAACTAATTAGTTTTGACGATGATAGACCGTAAATGACCTCCACACTTATTCACGCATATGCGACATCTGATCCCAAAATTATTCACTGCGGCCTGGAGGGTTGAATTCGGTATCGCCTAAATTATTATTTTAATGGACTGCTCCAATTCAGTCAAACTCCTTGGCTTCGTTTTGTATACCTCTTGCTTGACATAACACCTTAAAACATATCTGGTGCAGTCAGGTCAGGTGACCTTAGGGGCCACCGAAAAGTGTTTTTTAGATATTATTTTGGGAATTTTCGTTGGAGCTCCACCATAACCGGTCTGGCTATATGTGCAGCTGCTCCAGTTTGCTGGAAGCAAATACTGTTGAAACGGATACAGCGTGGAACTGGGTAAAAACTCCTTCAATATCTTTAAATAACAGTCCCCATCGACATTGGCATTGTGTATGTAGCACAATTCATTCGCCACCCCGCAATTATATTTTCCAAGGACATATTTTTTTTTATTTTAAGATTATTGAAGAAAGTATTTGCTTTTCCTTTTATGATGGCGCGATATCAAAGTCAAGAAATTTTGACTCTTTAAATCGGTGCTGGGTGGGAAACATATTTTGAGGGTGAGGGAAATAAAAGATTTTCGATACGAGTTCAAAAACTTACATAGTTTCATTGAATATTCTCAGTAGTGGCTTAACAGACGATGTTGTCGTGAAGATGATTCAGGGAAAAAAGAGGACGAGGTTAAGTTGTTAGCAACCACGAAGACTATCGTCTTTTTGTTTTAGAAAAAATTACAGTTTAACTTCGAAATTACCATTCAGAATAGTTGCCAGCTAGTTAAGTGATTCAACTGTTATACACTTGTAAATTCATTTCCGTTATACAAATTTAAATTAGAAATTCATTCGCTTAAAAATATAAAAAGATATAAAAAGAGATATACATATTAATTCAATAAATAACGAAACCGCGTTAAACAATTATCCCAAAACCAACAGTTGCTTTTCCGCAAAATTAGGACATAAAGTTGTCTTTTGAAGTAGTTCTACAGTATATTTTTTCTGAATATAAAATATAGAAATGATTTATTACATATATTAATTTGTTTCGATTTTCTATAAGTGGTTCCTTTCCATGCATAATGTCGAATACATATGTGCAGAAAATATATTTCGCTTAACGAGTTCTGGAAGTACTTGCAACGCACTGATTATGTGATCATTCTCCAAAAAAATGTTGCTGGGATCGGGTACAATACTAATGGCTTGACGTACTGAAACGTTTTGGTCCATTCGTATAACATGGACCAACATAATCTAGTTGATGTTAGCATACAGTTCACAAACCATACGATGTCACTTTACATTATGAATGGGTCAGCAGATTTTGCGGAGAATTATTTTTTTGCTAGCCGACCCGGCAAACGTTGCTTTGCCTTCAAATTTTATTTTTATTGGAATGTTTCATTAGCAGGAGTAGAAATAATTGCTTTTTAATTTGTGGTTTGTATAGGAGGTACCACTCCCCATTGTCCAATCCCGCCCATATTTGCAGTAGCACTTAAGATATGTACACCAAACCTACGCACCAAATG
>JAHXMU010026460.1:751359-791403 GCA_019455685.1 Philornis downsi
ACCGACCATAGAGATGCAAATATTCCATCATATCTCGACGGTTTTTAGATCACTGTACCACTCAAATGAACGTATTTTTGGTATAATCGAACAGCGGTTTGGAACATGAAATTCCATTTGTAATAGAAAATTTGAGCCAAATTCTTTGCTCCATACTTTTGTCCATTGCAAAAATTGCAAAACACACTTAAACTGACAACTGCATCAACTTGCCGACAGAAAGAAAGGCAATCCCTTTAAATGGGCTTTCCAAATGATCAATTCCCAGAACTCCTTTTCACAGAATGTTCATATTATGTTTTAGGTAAATGACTATTTTTACCACGCCTTCCTATCTAACGACAAATCGGCGCATCGTGTATGATGCTAAATACTGCAATCCTTGAAAGTGTGGATATAAGTTTCGGTCCCAAAGGAATTTTATAGTGATTATGGATTCCTTTAGTGTTGACATCTCCGGCACGACGTTTCAAGAAACCGATTACCAAATATTAAGTAGACCCAAATAGTAAGTCCCGGCATTTCATAGTTCTCTGTGATGATGTTTAGCATTTCAATGGACAAAAATAACGAAAAAGGACTTACAAAATGTCTGTGCGACAACAGACACAACAAACTCGCAAAAGTAAAACAACGAGCACAATCACACTTCGCACAAACACACAGACATACAAAGATGCGACATATCTGTATGTGGATTTGTTGTTTCAAAAACTGCGTAACTATTCAAGTGCACACTATGTGATATGCAACAACGACAACGCAACAACAAACACAAACAAATGGACGGATGACAAAAAAGGAGGAAGTAAAACGTTAAAAATAGACGATACAACCAACCAGCCAGCCAACAATTCGTTGGGCCGCAACAATAGTGCAAAACGAAGACGACAACACAATACTCGTCCAGCGACAGCTGAGACTGCGGCAACAAAGGACAAATCATCAGAGTAACATCGTCTGGATGTGTACTTACGTGTGTGTGCCATGCCAGTAGCGGCAAAATTAACCGGAGACGCCACAACATGTTGCAGATAAATTTCAAAATTCTAACAATTTTATAACTTTGCAAAAAAATAATTTGATTAATGGCATTTTCATTGGCGTTGACACAGACGCAGAGCAAGAGAAACCAAATAGGACTTTAAATTGATTTAAGACTTAGGATGGTGTTTTGAACTTAGATCTGTGCCAAAATGGCAGCCTGATCTATAGTAGCTTTACCCAAACGTAATCGCAAAGTTTTCTTTGATATAATATCTCAAGGCGAACAAATGTTTAAGGAAAACTAAACCAGCGCAAAAATTTCAGTCATGTGAACTGACTTACAAATATACCCCTTCAGACGATGTCATAAATGGCGGTATTGTCTGGTCGCTTTGTTTTCACATTTCATCAAGCTTTACAGTGAATGCTATAGACAAACTTTTAAGTCATTCGCGTTCGTTCGGGAAGGAAATTAAATTTCGCTTAATCGGTCAATTTGGATAGAAAGCAGAACTGTGTTTGTCAAACATATATCACATGCCAAATTTGGCAGGATTCAGATCAACTGTTTGAAATATATGAAACTGGAAATATATGAGCTTTATTCAATTGTATTGTACAAAGAAGAGAATAGGTTTGAAAAGAATGCGATCTAGCGGTACTTTTACAATGTTTTTGAGAAGCTGCCGTAAAATACTTTCAACTTGTGAAATATTTGATTCAGTTTGTCAACGATCTTTGCATATTAACAATGTTAAGAACATGGCGAGGGAAAAGTTTGGAGACAAATTAAAAAGTGAAATAATTAATGAATTTTTAGGTGGTATGAAGCAAGCAGAGACAGCAAAAAATTTTAAAATTAATAGATCCTGCATTTGTCGGTTGATAAAGAAGTATTGACAGACAGGAAAAATGAAAACCAAACATTTAGGTGGAAGACCTCGAAAAACTTCAACTCGGACAGACCGTGAAATTGTTAAGATGATAAAGAAAGATCCGTTTATTTCGTCAAAAACAATTGTAACATCTTTAAAACTGAATATTCATCACAGTACAGTACGAAGACGGGCTGTAGAAAACAACTTAAAAAGTTACACACCAGCCAAAAAAACCATTGCTTACAATAGGGTGAGTTTTTATTTTTAGTGTAATGCTGTATTAATATTACTATTATTTCTTTGGAAAAGGTTAAAATTTGCTAAAAGACATCGCAATTGGTCAGTAAATAAGTGAAGGACAGTACTGTTTAGCAATGAATCTAAATTTAATCTAATTCAATCGGATGGAAAGCAGACCGTCAGGCGACATAGAGGACAACGTCTTAAAACCAAGAATATCCTCGTCACTGCAAAGCATGTTGGTGGAAATATAATGCTGTGGACATGCTTTTCGGCTCAAGGACCTGGTCCATTTCATAAAATAGATAGAATAATGAACGGTGAGGGATATCAAGCCATACTACAACACCAAATGCTACTCCATGCAGAGTAGAATATGCCACTTCGATGGGTGTCTCAACATGATAACGATCCGAAACACACATCGAAAGTGTCAAAAGAGTGTCTAACAAACAATAGGATTCAAACTCTTGATTGGCCGGCACAATCACCTGATTTAAATCCTTTTAAAAACCTTTTTGGCATCCTTAAAAGGAGAGTGGCAGGACATCGGTTTTCCAACAAAGAGGAGCTATTCAACAAATTGAAAACTGAGTGGGAAAACCTTCCGGAAGATTGTTTTTATTCATTAGTTGCCTCGATGCCAAAAAGGTGCGAAGATGTTATTAAAAACAAGGGCGGATACACAAAATATTGATTTTGTTGCTATTGTTTTGCGCAAGTGAATTCCGACTCTGCTGTACATTTTTTCATATTTCTTTTTAACGCAATTGTTGTTGTTGTTGTGATGTATTGGTTTTATAGCTTAATAATACCTCTGTAAAAATAAATAATAAGCTTTGTTTCAAATGTTTTGTTTTTATGAAAGTTATGTATTTATAGTCTGGAGTACATTTTGTTGCTTTTGTTTTGCGCAACACTTTAAATACCAATTTTTCTCATATTTTGCCAGATTCTATAAAGCAATACAGTGAATAAAGATTTTGGTCGCTGCAATCTGCAAGCTAAGAGTTACAGGCAAAACCCGATTTCGGAAAGTCTATCAATTTATGTGGGAGATATCAGAAGAGGCGTGGCTCTGCGGTCTATTTGTGTTCTTAGATGCTACCTTAAGTAGGTCTTATGAATAACATATCAAAAACAAATGGTAACTTGTATGGGAGGGATCAAAAGGATCATGGATAGCCGGTCAATTTTCACAAATAATGGAAAAAATTCAGGTCGCTGCAGTCTACACAAAAACTGAATTTGGGAAAATATAAATATGTTTTGTATGGGAGGCATCAGAAGTGAAATAGCGATGTGCCCTGTCTTCATTTGACAAACGTTCATTATGTGTTAAAGTGAGTGCAACCAAATAAAAAGTATGAGCTAAGAAATAAATAGTTTGTATCAGAGGTGAGAAGCTTAACCGATCGATTTATTAAAATTTTACCAAAAACGTTAGATCAAATTATTGGAGATGGGTTTGGAATTAGGAGCTACAGTGAAAAAGTAGAATTTCGTAAAACCGGTAAATTTGTGTTGAAGGTACCAGAACAGGTGCGGGATAATTCCGTTTTCAATCTAAGCCATTATCACACAAAATGCTGAACGCGTAATAAATTTGATTTAATTTAGTTCAAATAGATAAAAGATATAAAGTTAGAAATACTTGGATTAAATTGGGCATAGAAGTTGTATAGAAGTTACCGGAAGTGACGCGAATACTAGCACGATATTTCTCAAATTTATAGGGCAATACAATAAACAAAAATGTAAGTTGCTGCTATATTCAAATTTAGAGTTACGGTTAAAAAATTTAATTTTGGAAAATCGAGCAATTTATACGGCAGATACCAGAAAGGACGGTACAATGCGTTTCATTTTAATTTTCAGATATTAACTTAACAAATCATTAAATTATACCAAATTTGGCTGAACTCAGTGTAATTATATAGAAGATATAAACATCAGAAAATGAGGGTTGTCCAAAAACCATCCGACCTGACGTACTATCACCTGACAAGGTGATAGTAGTTTGAAAAAAATTATTTTGGTGAAAAGTGCTACGTTGTTTTTATTACTATTAGTATTTTTATTTGAGCCATCAAAAGTAGGCGATCTCAGTGAATTTGTGAACATGAAAAAAATTGGTCACCGTTATGTATTCAATGTATTATTCAGTTGAAAGGTTTCAATCCAACCAATATTAAAGCCGAGATAGGTTTTACTCTAAAGCAGTCTGCGCCTTCGTTTACGACCGTAAAATATTGAGTAGCGAAGTTGAAACGAGGCTGTACGAGTTGCTAAGACGAACACCGTAGTGGTAGACCAAATGAAGTGTCCACGTCAGACATGGTTAAGAAAATCCACACAATGGTATTGCCGATCAGCCAAGCTGAAGGTGCGTGAGCTAGCTGAAATAATGGGCATTTCAAAAAGTGCTATACGTCGTATATTGACCGAAGATTTGAAGATTACAAACAAAGCTGTGCGCAAGATAGGTGTCGCGCTTGCTTTCAATAGAGCAAAAACAGCATCGTGAAGATATTTCAGTGGAGTGTTTGGCGATGTTTCACAGCAATAAAGACGAATTTTTTCGTCGATTTATAACTATGGACGAGACATGGGTTCACACCTCAGACATAGGACCAGTCAAAGCAATGAAATGGAATGGGAGAATCGTTTATGATTATCTTCAGAGAGTAAGAACCATCAACGACGAATATTATGCTGATTTATTGCAGAGTTTAGGTGACGAAATTATGGAAAAGGTCGCATTTGGCGAGAAAGAAAGTGTTGTGTCATCAAGATGTTGCTCCATTTCACACATCCACTATGGCGGTGGATGAACTAAAGTTGGAATTGTTTCATCACGCAACTTATTAGCCAGATTTAGCTCAATCAGACTATTTTCTATTTCCAAATTTGAAAAAATGGCTTGTAAAAGTTTTGACAGTTCTTACTAAAAGCAGGATATAGAAGCTATTGAATATCGCTGGAAAAAGTGTACCGAACCAAAAGGAGATTATGTTGAAAAATAAAGACAATTTGTTTCCATCCCTTTTGTGTCTACATTGTTACGTCGGCTAGTTTTGGACCACTCTCGTATGTGGGTTAAATCTGTCTTGGAGGTGTCAGAGGAGGTGCCTGAAGAATTCTTGATGAAAAGAGTGGACTACAATTCAGATTTTTGGATAATTTTTAAAAATTCATTCATAAGGGACAACATTTAATTTCGGCAAATCGGCCAATTTGTGGGGAAGGTAACGCAGATAATGAATTTCCAGACTATGATCCTGCAGAATATCAGTCTGAGTCAAATTTTAAGAAGTCTAGTAAATAATTATGGCAATTATTGTATCTACCAGACGGCCAAACAAGTGGGCATAGATCAATAGCTTGACAAATAATGAAATGATATAAATCCTTACTCCTCTTCGTTAAAGATGGAATAAGTCTAAGAATATATTTACCTCGTTTTTTCCAATCATAACATCACCTGTATGGGAATAGTAGCGAATTTTCACTTAGGCAACACCAACTTTGCCATTTATAGCATTATTTGAGAAATGGCGAAAAGTTCGTTACCCAAACATTGTGACTTATAAAATTTAAGTACAATCGAGCACCATTATAATGACCTTCAAGATATCGGATATTTTAGTTCGTTATAAGCGAACTATGTTATGCTCGTTGTATTTTTTCAGTGAACCAAAAAGTATTTCTAACTACTTTAAAACTTTAATTCGCTTTAACAAGTGTTTTGGTAGGAAAACAAACAAGGAATTGTAATGATAGAAAACAGGCCAGAATTTAGCATACCGAAAAAGCTAATGTCCTTGATAGGACGGAACACCTGGCTTCGAATTTCCATTCGGACGATCACAAAACTTGTGTCTCGAGATAATGTTAAAATGTCACGTCTAAAAATGACTTTAAAATCGGTCCTTTAGGGCCATGCCTTAACACGTAACTTAGGCAAAAGGTCAAATTGATGTTTAAATTGCGATTAGAGTGTAACAAGCCAGATCGGGCACATCTTCAATATTCTTATGATGCCGTAGGAATCAAGTACTGAAAGCTACCAATCTCTAGAAAAATTGAAAATTTTCAAAATTGTTCCAACAATTTTTCCTGCCGTTCATTATTTGAAATCAATATAGGTAGTTTTGCATGGCGAAATCAAACAGTTTCCAAATGAGGTATGCAACAATTCCCAATGAAATATGGCTCAAAGAAAACTAAATATACCCCAGAGAAAAAAAAAATTAACTTAATAAAATATATCTCATAAAGGAGACATGGGAGAGCTTCTCACATTCAGCGAACCGACGCGCATTCTACTACTTTTAGACTCACTCAACGGGATGTACAAATTTAATAATGATTGCCACAGTTTGGTAAACATTTATAAGTCTTGTTGATCACTACTGGACTACTAGAAGTGTTCGTCAGGAACATCGAGGTGACCGTCACTGAAATATTGATAGGTGGCTGTATGCGAGGTTAAACTTGGTGTCTGCGAACAATAGCCGCGTGTAGTAACTATAGTGGTTGTTTAAGTACTGAACTCGCCTCTAGAAAAATGATAATTTTTCGGAATTATTTCAAAAATTTTTCGGTGTATTCGTTATCTGAATATACGGTTGTCTTGGGAGGGTATTGTGGAGAACGATTCCAACCGCAACATCGTTTTTTAAATCATTAAGTTATTACAAAAATAATGGAAATACGAATTTTCATTACGAAAATGTAGTAACTCGCTATATAATGCACGATAAAAGGGCATTTATGACACGCCCACTTATTTAGCCATTAATGAACACACCGTGCATGATTCTATGTCCCAAAATCATCGTGATTGGATTATGTTATCAACGGACTAAATCCATTCTTTGAAAAATGATGATTACTCATAACGTAACATACGTTAAGGCGAGGACACGGTTATAGAGTGGTTCGATTTTGCGCCTGTTCATTTGTTTCATTTGTTTTATATATTATATTACTAAAACTGTGTGAATACTTTGAATTAAAAAGCAATACAATTAAGTATTTCGATATTTTCGTATTGCCCTTCGTATATCCGCTGTTTTCCTGCTTTACATTAAGCAACGAACGTTTCCACTTAGCATCGAGTAGCTTAGTCTCAAATGAGCATGCAAGTTTTGCATGAATGACTCACGTACGTAGTCAGCAAGTGGCAGCAGACGTTTCTTTTCTGATATCCCCATTTCCCTCAGCCTTTGTCGTTTCTTACATGACATGCAAATTAAGCGTAGGGAATTTCACAATTTCCTTTTGCATCACTTCAGTTGCAGTCACTACGGCAGGCTCGCAGACGCAGCAGTGGCACACAAATCTATACGCAGCCACTCACATCCCAATATCCACCAAAAATAGGATTGCAAGAGTGGGATAGTGTGAGCGTATTGACAAAATGTTGCCATAGCCCAGGACTCCAAAGCTCTTTGTGTTGTATTTGGCATTTGACATCCCTGCACTGTGGCCAAACAAGTCTTGTATGAAATTCTTCTTTGAAAGGAGTGTCTCTTGGGAGGCCTGTCAATTTTTGGGTAATTTTTGTTATATTCTCCTCACAATCATACTAGAAACTAGCCAGGAATGACTTATCACCGACAGATAAATACAAAAAGTAAGAAAAGTAATGGTCCATAGGGTGAGAAAAAGAACATTTCCGGATTTTTTCATTTTCAGTTAAGTTAAATCACTCAAAATGTGATGCTCAGTATAAGCCAAAGTTAAGTAATACATTAACATGTAGGGCAAGAGGTTTTCCAGGAATTCTGCTATTACATTGTACATATTACGGATTTTGCGATGGAAGCGTATCAAGCATGACGTCGTTATCTATTAGTGTTTTTAGTTTTATGATTATGATTGTTGATGGTAACTGCAGTTTGTAGCCACCCAGCAAAGAGAGGGAGAGAATTTAAAGAAAAAACGCGTAATAGCCACTTCTTCGGATACAGAAGTGGTTCAATTTAGTATCGGAATCTCATAGGAGGGATGTTATTCTATCTTGTTGACTTTCCAGTAATTCAGAATTGCCTCTCAAGAAGTAGTGAAAATGTGACTTTATGACTAATATGTGGTACATTGATAATTAAACTATTCATATATTCATATTTTCTAATGCGTTGTCGAACATATATGAATTGTTTAAAATTATTAACATGATTTCGTGAGAACAGCTTCATATTTATTTAATGGGTAGAGGTGATGGAGAGAAATTGTTTTGGAGTTCTTTGATCCAAAGTGTATTGCGAATTACATAACTATCAGGGAAGTTCCAAAATGACTAATTTAATCTAGACCAAACACACTGACCAAACACATGTGATCACCGCGCCGCCAGTGATCCAAATTTTTTTCTCAAATCTTTGACAAAATACTGGCTGCAAACATGTGTAATTAATATCATTTAAAAATCTCGTTCCCAGAGATTGTTCAAATTCTTTTTGCCGCTAAGTTGGCACAACTGTACTCTATGCTGATGAGGAGATTGAGCGTGATCAGTCATGTGTTGGTTTGCAGTTTTCAATTTTGCCAGTTCATTAAAAGTGTGCTTTGCAATTTTTACAAAGATTACAAATATTGAAAAAATTGTTAAAAATTTTTAGTAGCAAATGGAATTTCGTGCACCGAAATATTACAAAAAACTTGCAGTGAATTGACTTTATTGAAAACATGTCTATAAGAGTGGTACAGTGCTTTCAAAGGCAGTCAAAATGTAGAGGAAGTCTGTCTCGCCCTGGCCGGCCATGTACTCGTACATCTTCAACTGAAATTAACATTGATAAAGTGAGCGAAATGAAAATCTTTTTATTTATTTGGTAGATATAACCGTTAAATTGTCTATTTCTTATGGATTATTCTGTACCCTTTTACGCAATTGTTTAGGTATTAAATGCGTTGCTGATTGACTATTTCCGAAAGACGTAAAGTTTCTTCAAAACTCCAAACGAGTGAAGTTTGCTGAAGAACGGTTAAATCCCTATCACATATTCATAAAACGAACTCAAACCGATTATGAGATATGGGTTTACGAGTTTGATAGGTAAACTAGTCGAATTCGAGCCGTGAAATGGCGCCTTCTAACTGAGACGGAAGCGAAAAACCCAGTCAAATTCATTAAACATCACGATAGTAATGACTGTTTTCTATAATTATCGCGATAATGTGCACTAGATATTCTTGTCAGAAGGTCACACCGCACATATAGAGTATTATATAGGTGCTATGCGGCGTTTGTTTTGTTCATAAAACGAACTGAAACTGATTATGAGATATGGGTTTATGAGTTTGATAGGTAAACTAGTCGAACTCGAGCCGCGGAATGGCGCCTTGCAACTGAGGTGGAAGCGAAAAACGCAGTCAAAGTCGATCAAGGATCACGATATTTTTGACTGTTTTCTTTAATTATCGCGGTGATGTGCACTAGATATTCTTGTCAGGAGGTCACTCCGCACATATATAGTATTATAAAGGCGCTATGCGGCATTTGTTTGTTCACAAAATGCGAAATAAATCTCACGAACTTTGCACCACGACAGCGCACTATCTCCCAAGACTATTTTCTGGCCAAACGTTCAACAAAGATGATCACATCCTCCCGGTATGGCCCCGGATGACTTTTTTGTCTTTGGTAAAACTCATATTATTACTTCGCGGCTTCCGTTATCAGTCGATGTAGGACATAAAAGAGAATTTGCGACAGGAAGTGAAACCTTTCTTGCAAATACGTTTGAAAAATATTTTGATGAAAGGGGTATTCGTTGGCACAAGTGTATTATTTTCGAAGAATCCTACTCTGAAGGTGACACAATAAATTTGAATGAATATTTTGTGCTTATTGACTAATTCACGGTGCTTTTTCGACAAAATGTATAAAACAAAACGAATTCCCTCGCTTCTCATGAATGAGTCACGGGAGAGCTTCTCACATTCAGTGTGCTTACGCGCATCCTATTTTTAGATTCACACAATGAAACCTTTAGTTTATTAACGATTCCAAACATCACATTTTGAGAAATATTCACAAGACTTGTCGACTACTCTATTCGAATTGCTCATCAGACACATCCAGGTGACCGCCACTCAAATAATGGGAGGTGACTGTGTGCGGGGTTGAACCCGGGATCATGCGAACAATAGTTGCTTATAATAACCTTCGCGCCACGGTCGGTAACAGAATGTATATGAAAAGTAAAATGTTATTGACGTTATTTTGCATGTACCGAAGTTCTCCCTCAATGTAATTTAAAATTATTCCCCTTCCAATACATAGATTTACGATCAAGAAAGTTTGGTGACAATGATTTTCTGAGGAGTACTTATATTTTTTTCTGCTGCGTACAGAAAAGGAAAAATGGCAGTCGAAAAATAAAATCTGTTTGTGAAGAAAATGGACCAAAGGAAAGAATTTGCCAGAATTGATTTGAAAGATGACAGATGACTTCTCCGTAACTGACGCTCCCAGATCAGGACGACCAAAAGAAATTGTTTCCGAGGAGGTGAGAGATATAATTACTTCTAATCCCCGTGCAAATAGGTGAATAGGTGAAATGGGAGAAATAATAAAAAAATCAGTCTTAGTCGTGCACGGGGTCTTAAAAGACTACTCTCAACGAGGCCTCACACTGCCTTGCGAACCAGTCAGAGCTTGGGTGGGAAGTTTTACCTCACTCACCGTACTCCTTAGACCTTGCCTCGTCCGACTATCATCTACGATATTTCGCAGTCTGAGCAACCACTTGAAGGATTTGAATTTCCATAACGAAGAGGAAGTGAAAAATCGAATTAAACGCTTTTTTCCAGAAAACCACGCGAGCTTAATGAGAGAGGAATTAAAAAGAGGTGGGAAAAGCTATTGGAAATGGGGATGATTATATAGGGTAGCGCATAAGCAACGTTAAGATTTGATCAGTGCATACATTTTTGTTTAAGTCTTTTTTCGTCTCTTTACAGAAATAACTAAATAAAACTAGGGAAATTTATGATGAAAAGGCTCAGCACAAAACAAAGAACCGAAGTTGTTCAATTTTACATTGAAAGTCAGCATTTGATTATTTAGATCATATCAGATCATATTCAGATCATGTTCGAAATGCTCCTAGCACTCCAACAATTTACTGATTGGTTCAGCATTTTAGGCAACAAGGGGCTGTCTGTGATCTTCCACGTACTGGAAGACCTCGTGCAGTTCGAAATGAAGTGAACATTGCTCGAGTGCAAGCAAGTATTGAGGAAAACCCCGAAACTTCCACCAGGAAGTAGTAGTTAGACATGTCTAGGCGGACTTTGCAAAGAATTTTGCACATGTTACATCTTTTCCCATATAAGATGCAATTGGTTCATGAGCTAAAACCAAATGATGCACAAGAACGCATTCAATATAGTCACCGTTAACGTTACTTATGCGCCACCCTTTATAATGGATTAAAATAATTGTTTTCTTGCATATAAATTTGTAAATAAATTTCTTTTAAAAACCGAACGAACTATCCGAACCGCCCGATATATCTGGACTAGTGAAACTGGAAACAAAACTATGATCTCTATTCAGGCCTTGTCTGGTTATCTAACCTTTGGTAACACTTTGACTGACAGGTTTATACTCCTCTGATTAAAAAGACTGTCCACTTTTTTTTCTTTTTGCACATTAACGTGTTCATTTCCTACTAAACCTAAACATTCATTTCAATTTCTTTACAGATTCATCAACGTGTCCATACCCATCAAAACTTAATGTGAGTTTTCGCCTTAATCTGTTGAAATCTCTTTGCAAAATCCTCATACAGGAAAAATTTGTTTTAAATGTTCACAATCAATTGGCTATCAACATTTTATAAAAGCAACAAAACAGAAAAAAACGTAGTAACTGCATCAGACACACAGAATACAACACAAATAATTCAATGAAGATGATATCCAGCCAACTTGGTGTACTGTATCATCTCAATTGTTCGCAGTATGTTCAACCAAATACCCCCAGTCATAAAATGCTACGAAAAGTTCTTACGTCATTGCTACAGAGCAGGCAGGCAGGCAGGCCGTCGTGATACAAATGTTGCATATTAATTCGTTTGCAATTGGCAGAGGGAATTGGTGCTATGGCTAGTGTGCAGCAAGAACAACGGTAGCAACAACACGAAGATACCGTTGAAACTGCATTGTAATCATATTTCATGCTACAAATGCTGCAGTAGTCACAGGATTCTTTCATTTTTTGTGCCATGTACAAACACCAGTATAGGTATGTTGAGTAGGATGTTCATGTACAAAATGTTGTACATGAAATCCTTTCAAAACATCTCCTAGCTGCCATTTTCTGTTGAGTTTAGCCCGTTCCCTTGTTATGTTTTTTTTTCTAGGAAATTTTTAATAAATTCCTCTTTTGTGTAGGCGTGGTCAAACATGAGAACATTGTAATACACTGGTTAAAAATTGAATGCATAGCAATCATCATCATCATCATCATCGTCGTCGTCCAGATGTACCCGTACATACATCCGTGTGCAAATCCTGTGCACATTTGAGAGAAGGGAGGATATTTACACACAGATTCAGCCCAAAAGAACATAACAATAACAATTATTAGAGTAATATTTTGTTTCGGCTTTTGGAAACTCTTTCAATTCGTCTGCTGAAAGCTAACATTAAACGTGGACACAAATGCCGTCTGGAGCAAACTAATGTTAAATCGTTTTTTTGGTATTTTGAAAAATGACGTGTGTTTTGCATTTTTTTCCATATCGACATTCTGGCATTTTGGACAATAACATTCGTTACAGAAGAGGAATATTTCAGTGGTTGATGACTCTATATTTTTTTAAAGGCTCGTAGACGAAAATTTATTTAAATTAAAAGCAAAAAAAAAAAAAATAAATACTAATTTCTTTTGTTCTAACATTAAAAATAAAATAAAAATTGAAACAATAACAAAAAACAAAACAAACAGTACTTGTCGAAAAGTAAAAAATTAATCAAATAACATTGGGTAAAATAATAAATACATATTGTTAAAATAAGCAAAAAATTTAATTTTTTCTGCTAAATTGGCTGAGTTTCTTATAAGCCGGTATGTCCACCTTTATTTTTAATTGTTTTGTTGACTCTATTTGGCATGCTGGCAATAAGCTTCCTGCAGGTTTCTACTGGTATTTCATACCAAGTTTTTTGAACAAAATTCCATAACTGATCTTTATTTTTAAGAACTTCCTTTCCAGTTCCTTGTTTCAACTTTCCCCCAAGGATTTTCGATTGGATTTAAGTCTGGAGATTGACTTGGCCAGTCAAGAAGGGTAACATTATTATCTTGGAACCAATCCTTTACCAACTTAGAGCTATGCTTCGGGTCGTTATCCTGTTGGAATGTCCATCTAAGAGACATACTTTCCACAGTATAGTTCAACATCGTATTTTCCAAGATATCTTTGTAGTGAAATCTGGTCATAGTGTCGGTAATTCGATGAATCGGACCGATACCATACCACGAGAAACAACCCCAGACCATAATATTGCCACCCCCGTGTGCTTGATCGCCTTCTTTGTAAAGCGAACATGGAATTCCTTACCCTTAAGACGTCGAACATTCCGGGCACAGTCGTTTCCAAATACACTAATTTTTGTTTCATCGCCCCACAAAATATGTATCCATTTTTTTCACCGTCTCCTCCGGACCAATTGGAATGACTTCTTGTAAACGCCAATCTACCCTTTGAATTTTCTTGTCTAAGCAAAGCTACTCTTGGCTGTCCGTCCTGGTGAATGTACTTCTTCTAGTCTACGATGTAGTCGTGATTAAATTACATTTCCAATTTCTGCTGAAATCGCTCTTGAAGACACAAACGGGTCCTTCTTCGCAAGTGGTTACAATACGGATATCTGTTGTTTTTGAAGTTTTTTTACGTCTTCCGCGTGTTTTGACGGGCTTTTTAGGCTTTAAAGCATTTTGTACCAAAAATAGTGACCGAGTCCTAGTTTCTGCTATAGAACGAAGACTTTGGCCACTTTCTATTAGCCTTGAAAAAATTTTTCTCTCCTCCGGAGAACAATGACTTTTTTGAACCATGGCTGATTTTTTTACTATATATTTTGATATAAATAAAGATATAAATAAAGATAAACAACAGTAAAATAACTAGCCTTTCCAAAAAGACTACAGCAGACTGCGAAAATGTTAAAGAATTGAGCAATGTATTTATTATTTTGACCAAGTACTAAAATCACACCTGAACAAAACTAACTCAAAATGAAAACAACGGCGAAGCCCCGGTTTTGTTTTTACTTTTAAAGGCATTACCATATTAAAGTTATTTAAATAAAAAAGAATTGCCATGGTTACATTCCATTAAAGTAACTAAAATTAAACGTAAAGCAAAAATAAGCAGGTGTACTTATTTTTTCGACCATATGTGTATTTAAACGTATGAAATAGTGAGAAGATTGTTTGATTTGATTTGATTGGATAATTATAATGGAATTGCATCCTGAAACTATTCTGATGGTGGTTTTTTTGTGGCAAATAATATCGCTCTGAAAGAGTAAACTTTAGGTATGTTAAAATATTGATTATCTCCGTATCTGTGCAATTTTGCCATATAATTTAATTTCTTGATTTGTATGATGAAATTCATATATAAATCTTAAATCAGGTTTTTATGGTATCACCCGGAAGTAGAAATTATTTATGTTGTTTCATCACATTTGTGTGAAGTTCTTCAGTTTTCGACTCTTCTACATAAAAATTATAAAGTTAGTTTTAAGCAGTCATAAATAAGTTTAATTTAGCTTCATTCGGTATCCAAATGAAATGAATATATTTTGTCAGAAAAGCTTCAGCTTTGTTAATAAAATACTATTTATTATTATTTATATTATTTATTATTATTTATGTATATTATTTATATAAATTCATTGTGTCGCCTTCAAAGCAGGTCCCTTTCGAAATAACAACTATACCAAATAATAATCTTATCATCAAAGCGTTTTTTAAACCCTTTTTTCGTAGAAAAGCTTCAATTAAAGCCACAAATTCTCATTCTTGTCTTCTAACTACTGAAAACGTATGCTTTGAACTGGTAATTTGAGTTTCAGAAAGAGACAAATGGCAATCGGAGCCATATCAGTTATTCGATGACTAGTTGAGATCTTGGCCTGAAATTTGTCGAAAATAGTAGTAATGTAGGATGATGCGTTACCGTGTTGCAAAATCCATTAGTTTTGTTTTCATCAATCTGCCCTTTTCCCACGATTTTGCTCACTCAAACGCCTCATAATGTCAAAATAATATTCTTGGTTTACCATCTGAGATTTTGGCAAAAATTCGAACTGCACAACCCTGCTACAATCAAAGAAAACACTTAATAATATTTGTCTTTAGATCGGCTCTGACGTGATTTTTTCGGTTTCGGTTCAATTGCAAGACACCATTCTGAAGCTTGTTGACCGGTTTGTATATCACACTCGTAAACTATCAGTTGCGCAACTAAGTTCTCGCTGTTTTTGTTTTTTTAAATTTTACTTTATTATTAAAACATGTTTACATGTAATTCAGCCACCAGCCACCGCTGGCTTTTATTTTTCCTCCATCTTTCTGGCAAAGTAAAATTGTTCATCCTTTGAAGCTATCCACGAATCTAGTCATTCCTTGATGTCGTCATATGAGTGGAGTTGCTAGCCAGCCAGACCCTGTGATATCGAACGAAACAAGTGATAATTGAACGGCCCAATATTTGGAGAATATGGCGGATGGAGTAAGATTTCGTATTTCAGCGTTTCCAGGTGGGTTTTAACGGGCTTGGCCACGTGAGGCCGAGCGTTACCATGCTGAAGAACCACTTTTTCGTGCCTCTCCGCGTATTGTAAGCGTTTCTCGCGCAGAGCTGGGCTCAATCGTATTAATTGCAGTCGATACCGATCCCCAGGTATTGTTTTCGCTTGGCTTCAACAGCTCGTAATAAATAACACCGACCTGGTGCCACCAAATACAGAGTATATCCTTCGCAGCGTGAACAGTTGTTCACATAGAAGCTATTGAATGTCGCAGGAGAAAGTGTATCGAGCTAAAAGGGGATTATGTTGAAAAATAAAGAAAATTTTTCCCAAATCTTGTGTGTCTTCTTTCAAAAAAAGCTTGCCGTGTAGGTTTTTTTAGTTTACCATTCTTGCTTTCGGAATATATTGCGTTAAATCTACTACCCACATATCAGATGTGTAAAACTTTGGCAATGGTTTAAATTGTATGACTGTAAGTATTATAAGATTTTCTTATTTCAGTAAATTAAGTGTTTGAGAAAGGTTGCTTGTTGTCACTTAATGCTATTTTGTGTGACTGAAAACACAATGGGACGATCGCTTTCATTAAAGTAAATTACAGCGATGATTTTTAAATTTCAATTGAATAGTAAATTGCACAACGAGTCAATTTATACTTCAGCACACAGTTGATAGTGTCGCTTGAAGAAGAAAAAAAAAAACACAAAAACGAACAAGAACAGAGAAAACAGACAGAAATTAAAACATACTACATGCAAGAAGTTCTGGTCTCAACAGAGTAATTTCCACTCTACAGTCTATATAAATGGTTATTTCGATTTTGGCAAATCTTGAGACAGATATGGTTTGCCACCATGTACAAAATTTTAATACTGATTTCTGCTATGGGGCGATCGTTGTATTTTGTCTGTGTGGTAACAACAAATGCTGTGATTGCAAAATTGTTATGCTGCTTAATAAATGAAAACCAAAAGCAACTGAAACAAATAACAAAATGTTAAGATACACACACGTACATACATATATCCGCAAATGTATAGACGAAATTGCAGACACAGAGATAGACGTGCAGATAGAGAGGAGTCGCAGACAGACATTACGTTACGTATTTATTCACATATATGTGTGTAAGAACACAACCTCTAGTGTAAGCGAGTTCCATACAAATGCGCTTGTGTGCAGCAAATTACGAGGGTAGGGATGTTAATAGCATGCTAATTTAAGTTGCCAATGAGAGTTACTATTTAAAGCTAGATCAATTTAGATTTGGTTGACTGAGCAGGACAAAATATAATATTTCCTTCACGTAAGATTTCATTCAAAATCTCACAATTACTTCATCAGCGGCGTAATTTTCGCACTTCAATAATAAATATAACATTTTGTCATTCTGTTTGTAAAGGCAGGATATACAGGGTGGCCCAAAATGACCGTAGTGGTGTGAATTGCTTATAACTTTTTATTTAAGACATATTTTTTAAATTTTTTGTTTTTTTTAATACAGTAAATTTATGGGGAATATTTTTAGATTAATTATTAAAAATGATATCCCGCAAGTGGTGGCCATTTTCTGCTTCGCACAAATGTGCTCTTTCCAACACATTTTCCATGACCTTTCGCAAAATTTCCGGTGTTATGTTGTTAATTTCGTCTCAAATATTGGATTTTAATTCGTCAATAGTCCTGGGCTTATTAACATAAACTTTCCTTTTTAAATAACCCCAAAGGTAAAAGTCTGGAGCGGTTAAATCCGGGGAACGCGGAGGCCAATTAAAATTGCTTGTACGCGAAATTATTCTTTCATCAAATATGTCGCGTAAAAGAGCCATTGTGGCCCTCGCAGTGTGCGCTGTGGCTCCATCCTGTTGGAACCATATTTGCGGATGGTTTTCCACGGCTGGCCTTACAAAATTTTCCAACATGGCCCGATATCGATCAGCATTCATGGAAATGGCAACACCTTGTTCATTTCCAAAAAAATATGGGCCAATGATCCTTTCTGAAGAAACACCGCACCAAACAGTACACTTAACTGGGTGTAATTTTCGTTGATGAAGTACTCTCGGGTTTTCCGTAGCCCATATTCTACAGTTTTGCTTGTTAACGAACCCATTTAATTGGAAATGGGCTTCGTCACACATAACTAAGTTATGAATAAAATTAGGATTCTCTTGTGCTTTCTGCTGGAAATAAATTGCATAGTCAAGTCGTTGCTGGTAATCTGTCGGTTTCAATTCTTGGACAATTTGAATTTTGTATGGAAACATTCTTATCCTATGCAAAATTCGCTGCAGCGACCCTCTTGAGATGCCAAGTTGTGTCGAACGTCTCCTGGTTGATGTTTGTGGATCCTCCTGAATACTCTCCTGTACCACTTGAATATTGTCATCCGTGTGCACCGTTCGTCGTCTGCCAGCACCAGAAGGTTCCTTACTGCTCCCTGTTCTCGAAAATTTGCAACACTAAATTGACGACGGTATGCAACACAATGGACCGTTGATTTACAAAGTAAATTTCAACGATTTGGGCACGTTATTCAGTTGTGTATTGCTCCATTATAAATTATCCAAGTCTTCTTTACAAAATACTAAAAACAAAAGAAAAAAAAATTATAGTAAAAAAGTTATAAGGAATTCACACCACTTCGTTCATTCTGGGCCACCCGGTATTTATCTGAGGCAAGTAAAGTATCACTGTAAAAATGTATGTCGTTCTCTGCTTGTCCGTCCATCTGGGTGTCTCTAGAAGTCGTATGGCTCGAGCTAGGAGTCTGGAATTTGTCATAAATGCGTCTCAGTTTCATATGCAAAATCGCGCCGGTAGGAAAAAACTTGCTCATGCAACAAATCGGTTGATTTGTTGCACCTCTAGGTAAACGGACATTTTTCACAAATTTTAGCATTTATTCCATTCTATAATGTAATTGATATACGAGGCCGGTCCTAAAACTAGCCGACAACAAAAAAGATACAAAAAAGTTGGGGAAAAATTTCTTTATTTTTCAACTTAATCTCCTTTTAACTCGATGATACATTTTTTTCAGCGATATTCAATAGCTTCTATACCCTGTTTATACTAAGAATTGTCAAACTCCTTAAAATAATCATCAACCGTAGACTTCACCTCTTCATTGTTAGTAAATCTTTTACCACCGAACCATTTTTTTTCGAATTTAGAAATAGAAGATAGTCCAAAGGAGCTAAATCTGGCGAATAAAGGGCGTTATGAAGCAATTCGACCTTTAATTCATTAATTTTGACCATCGTTATAGTGGATGTGTGAACTGGAGCATTGTCTTGATGATACAGCACTTTTTTCGCCAAATACGGCCTTTTTCCATAATTGCATCACCTAAACGCTGCAATAATTACCATAATATTCGCCGTGGCTTTTCCTTTTTGGAGATAATCAATAAAAATAATTGCAAGCGCATCCCAAAAAACAGATGCCTGCAAATGGAAACTTCTTCGCCTTCTTTGGACACGATTCTTCCATTCCAGTACACTGCTTTGATTGTTGATTTGTCTCAGGGTTGAAGCGGTGGACCCATATCCATATCCGTGGTTATTAATCGACGTAAAAATTCTGTTTTTTGAGATAAAACATCGCCAAGCACTCTACTGAAATATCATTCACGACGCAGTTTTTGTTCTATTGAAAGCAAGCACGGCAGCCATCTTGTGCACAGCTTTCTGATCTTCAAATCATTGGTCAATATACGAAGTATATATGAAATGCCTACTATTTCAGCTAGCTCACGTCCCTTCAGCCGACAATCATCCAGTAACATATTGTGGATTTTCTTAACTGTGTGTGGCATGGACATCTCAATTGGTCGATTCGTCACTGGTGGTGTTCGTCTTGGCAGCTTGTACGGCCCCGTTTAAACTCTGCTACCCAATATTTTGCAGTAGTAAATGAAGGAGCAGACTTTCTCAGAATGGAATCTAGCTCGGCTTTAATATTGCTTGGATTGAGATTTTTGAAATGGAAATTGTGATTTACATAACGGTGATCAATTTTTCCATGTTCACAAATTTACTAAGATCGTTTACTTTTGATTGCGCCAACTAAAAATACTCAAAAACGTGACGTCTTGAAAGTTAAAACATATGTTTTATAAGGTTGCCAATGTTCACCAAAATAATTTTTGCCAAACTACTGCCACCATTTATATGTCAGATCGGTTAGTTTTGGGAGCGCCCTCGTAGAATGACTAATTAATTTATAACTAAGTTCTTTATGATGATAATTTAGGGCTTCAGATTGCGAACAAGTAACGAAGTAAGACTGAAGTTATTGGTGAATAGTTATTTTATATTATAATAATATTTTAATTATTTTATATTATTATAACAATAATATTTTATATTATTTTAAAATGATCGATGGCATTACCTTAATTACTGCGGATCTTATTCATAATAATTCAAAATTAGTTTATTACAGGTTGAATAAGGTTTTATCCAAAAATTGTATTCGTGAACCAGAAATATTTCTATTAAAAGTTCTATAAAATAGTAACTTTTTTTTGAACGTTTTCCCCTACTATAAAGCTGTTTTAGTCAAAGTTTGTGATTTTCTTCTCTTTTATTGCAACAAAATTATTAAAATTTTTCTCATGTTCTAACCAGATACGTATCTATGCAATCTATGCGTTTATTAGATTTAGTTATTATCAAAATTAAAAAAAAAATCATCAAAACCCTTATCCTCCTTATTCATTATTCGGGCAGCTGCCTGTACGTTTGAGACAGTTTATTTGAAATTATAATTTTCTTCTCAAATATTTTAATAACTATTATCAATTGTTACAGTTATACATAAATAATTCTTATATATATATACATAATAATTAATTATATACATAATAATTCTTCTACTGTTTGAAATTTGTTAGTTAGTTTCATAAAAATTTATTTAATTTGTATGCACATCACAATCGGTTTGTGGCGATTGACAGATTGATATAATAATGGCGCGCACTATCATTGTCGGGCAAATCAAAAAACACTCCAATACACTAACTTCATCATCAAGCAGTGATAATGTTCATCAAAATTTAAGGGACCAACATGTACTGGTTTTGGCGTTGAAGACGATTTACTAACAACAGACCTCCACGTCTGACGTCACGTCAGCAGAGCATTCGTTCAGACTTGCATTCGTCTTTCCGGTATTATTTTAAATATAATAAGTAATTTTGGTTTAAGCGAATCCAAGCTTAAGTCATTCTGTTTGTTCTTGAGTGGAGTTTGGTACGTTAAAGGTTTAAAGTACAAGCTCAGATTGTTGGAAGGTGAAAAAATGCAACAAAAGTTTGTTTTTTTTGTGTTGTTCAAAAGTTAAAATACTCCTTATGAATGCGATTCTTATGAAACCTTCAACAATTGCTAAAACAAAATACTCAGTTCTTTATGAATATGTCCCTTATTTATTTGTGTTAAACAAGAATTATTTTCCTATTAAAATATGAGTTGCAAATAATGTTCTTATATCGAGGGCATTTCCATAGGAAAATTGGGAATTTAGTCCGTCTTTCCCAGGAAATCTAAACCTGCCGAAAAGCATAAATTCTACATATTACTCAATGCATTGACTGATTCATTCCAACAACATTACTACACTACCCTCGCTTAAGAATTTATGCACACAAACGTGTTTATATATTTGTGTGTGTAACAGCAGTTCATATGAATGAGTGTATGATAAAAGATGCATTGCATACAATTCATTCAATTTATGCATGACTTCGTAGACACCCACCATTTTTCATTTATGTCGGTTCGTTGGTTTGTCGCTTGCATACTGCAGTCGGATGGTCCTGGCTAACTTACTGCCAGGATTTTAGGGTTTTTGATACTGTGTGTGGCACAGCAAACAAGTACCGCAATTTCTATCTGTCTGTGTTTCTATGTGTGTGTGTGCATGTGTGTGTGTGTGTGTGTGTCAACAAATGAGTGCAGTTTGTCGCTAGTAATTTTGTTTATTTTATTCACTTCCAACAAATTTTCTATTATAGAAGAGTGTTTTGGTCCTTTTCTTTGTTTTTTCATCGGTTTTTCCTATTTACAGTTTTTCTGTTTGCATTTGGCTGCGGTTAAAACAATTGTTGTTTTGTTTATATTTAGCCAAAAAATTTATATTTGAATATTGAAGCGTTTAAGCTTGTGTGTGTTTGAGTGTGTGCATTTGAAAGCGTATTCCGGTGATTGGATGTATTTTCCCAACCAACCAGACACAACAACAAGCAATCTATTTACTATACCGCAGAAGCGTACAACCAATGACAATATAGCATACAGTCCTTGCAGAAAGTAGTAAGTTAAATAAGGATATTATATTTTCATGTTCGTCTGCTGCCTAAACATTTCCAATTTAGATGACTGGAATCAATCAGATACACACATTGGAACTATCGTGAAATGGATCGTTTAACAGCATTATAATTTGGATTCGAAAGTAATATTAAAATAATTGATAAGCCCTTTGTTTCTATGGAAAGAAAATACATTTACCTGGAGAACAGAGCAAAATTGAGAAAATTTTTCTTAGGTGGCAACGTCAACCTTTTTTTGTTGGTTTCCAACACTTAAATCGGAACAATTTACTTTTTTACACCATAACATATTTTATAATACAGATGTTACCTTGTGAAAAGAAATAGTTATACAAAAAGACAAAATGTTATCGACCACACTTCATAAACATATTACTTCATTACTCCATTACTTCATAAATATATTTCCCCCCTCTTATTTAGGTGTTGTAAAGTTACACAAAAAAAGTTGGCAACACCACTTAATTTGCCGCCACTAAACCATGTCTCGTGGAATTTTTTCCTTGTGAAAAAAACATTGTACCTAAGCTTATCTCTATGCGCTGAGCTAATGTTCTTGTTCTCAGGTTGTATGATTTTACACAGAAGTACGATACCGGTTGAGGGAGTGCGGAAATTCTAAATTACGCTCCCCGACTCTTAGTCTCTTGAGACCTCCTTGCAGAATTTCTCAAGCAGTTCACAATTTTCGGCCTTATTGCAAGTATTATCGTGAAATGCCATCGGATAGCCGTCTGGTGGTAGCTAAAGTACAGCGGCGATTAATCTGAATAACCTGAAAAACATGCTAACACCGACGCGTCTTCTTCAATTAAGTGACATATGTATGTTACTGATACTTACGATCCTCTAGTGATCGTTGGCTTGGCCAACTGTTGAATCGGATGTCCTTATGTTTTCCTTATTTGAAATAATATCCTAACAAAATCCTTTTCATTTCTTTTGTTGTCGAACAAAAACTTGTATTTTGGTACCATTAAATTCTTACTATAATTTGGAAAGCGAATATACGATCACTATAAAGCCCTTCGCATAATTAGCATCTAAAGTCGCTGTTCTACAATTTTATTTAGTGTCTGTGAAACATTATGGCAAATTCTAAACAAGTCAAATCTACTGTAGGCTGGAGTTACCATTTCTTTACCAAAATATGTGAAACTTAATACCCGATACAAAATTTTAGTCAAGTGAACTGAATTACGAATAGCTTCACCAAAAATTATTTTGCGTTAATTCAAAAGTGTGAGGCGTAGAAAAACGACCGTCGTTTTTATCAAGAAATGCACTGAATTAAAGCATAATAAAAAAAACAATGATATGACATTCTGAAATTGTCCACTTAGTAATTATAGAGGGACCACTGGTTTTTGCTAAGCCGGCCAATTGGTATGTATGGGGTACTCTAAGCGGCATAACCATGCAGTTTTCATTCCCAGAATTGTGTTTGCAAAATGTCTAAAAATTGCAAAATTATACTGATTGTATAAAAATTGAACAAAATATGTGATTCTAGTACAGCGTTATACAGCGATAGGTTCTCGAAGTGTTACCAACTTCACACTGCTGTAGCAACCAAGCGACTAATGACAGCACACTCAATCTTTGATATGCGTCAGTTTACTATGTTGTTTTCAAGCCTGCGTTTTACGTTACAGTAAACAAAGTTTATTAAAATGGAATTCAAATGCAACAGTGTAATTGCTTGCATTAGTTTGGAAAATCAAAACCAGCCGTTGTTAATAAGTTGCGACATTTACTTGCACAGGGTGTTCGTCGGGAAGGTATTTTGTTTGTACTTTGTTTGCCGCCATTTTGGTAAACATAGTCTTGAGAGTTCATATTTGGCAGTCGTGAAGTAGTCGAGAAGTGGAGAAATTTTTTATGGAAAAGTATTCGATCACCAACGTGTTTTAATCGTTAAAACATTTCATCAAAATCGATCATCGATTACTGTGACGATGAGAAAGTTACGTGAAATTTTTGGAAGAAACAACGTGTCAACAAGACGCACTATTTATCGTGTAGTGAATGATTTTGAAGAAAAAGGATCTGTAGCTGATAGGACCAAGCATAGACCACAACGTACTGCAAGATCGGCTGAAAACATTACTGCTGCTCTAGAAAGTGTTCAAAACAATCCATCAACCTCAATTCGACGCTATGCTCAGGAGCTTGGTCTTCAAAGAACAACTTTGGCCACAAGTTTGCACTAGGATTTGCATTTGTTTTCATTTAAGATTCAACTGACACAAGAGCTTCTTCTACAAGACCATTTACGCCGCCGTACATATGCCAATAGGATGTTACAGCTCGCCCATGACAACCCCGATTTTCATGAACAAATCATAATGGCACATTTTCATTTGAATTTGAAATGTGAATATTCGGCTCTTGGCAATGGAAACCCTTACATTATTCATTAGTCACCTTTGCACCCATTAAAAGTGACAGTCTGGTGTGCAATGTGGTCAGAAGGAATCATTGGACCGTACTTCTTTGAAACTGAAAACGGCGTAACGGTAACTGTTAATAAGGAGCGATATCGTGATATGATTGAAAACTTTTTAACGCCACAACTGCATGCTTTGGGCTTGATTAAAATGTGGTATCAACAGGAAGGTGCCACATCGCATACAGCCAGAATTACAATGGAATTACTGCGAGACCTCTTTCCACAACAAGTTATTTCAAGAAATGGTGATGTTGATTGGCCTCCACGGTCGCCTGATTTGACCGGTCCGGACTTATTTTTGGGGGGATATCTGAAAAGCTAGTTTACGCAAGCAAATCAGAAACGCTTGAGCAACTCAAACAAAATATTCGTGATGAAATTAATGAAATACCGTGTGAAATGTGTGAGAATGTAATACAAAATGTGCTCAAAAGGAATCGCATTTGTGAGGCTAACAGAGGCGGACATTTATCTGATATTGTATTCCATACATAATTGCTGACATCAAATAAAACATTTATCAATATAGGATCCATTCTCTTTCATTTAATCCAAAATTATAAACAAACAAAGTAGTATACCTTCCCGACGGACACCCTGTAAAGCAACAAATCCATCGTGTAAATATTTTAACCAATACTTTGTTACTTTTGGCACGTAAGTAATTCCGTACAAACCATTAAACCATTCACTGCAACCGCGTCAGCTTAACGTTTTTACGAGAAAATGTTCCCAGCATCCTTTTTGTACAACAATGGCCCCCATTTTCCCCAGATTTGAAGACAGTGAATTTTTTCATATGATCCATTGTGGAATCCAAAATATCAACTAAAAGATATGAGGCAGTAAATGTCTTAAAGGTCAGCCCACATTGGTGCAAAGTGTGAAACCTTCCCGGACAGATTCGAAAATATCAGCACTAAAGGTATTCAACTTGAACAATAACATGTTTTTATTTATTTATTTATTTTTGACTTGTAATTTAAAGCCTTCTGGCCAGTCATTTAAAATTAGAATATGTAACAAATCATTAGATTTAATCCGCTCAATATTATAAGATTACAAAAAACACGTAATAAAAATTAAATATAAAATGTATAAACATATAAAGATAAAAAAGTATGAAAAAAGACTAATTCAGAAGTTAGAAATTAATCGGTATACCATCTGGAAATTTAAGATAAACGATATGTATATAAAGGTTGCTTACAATTTAATCGAAAACAAAATTTTACAGTAAAGTTTGAGAGTGTTGTAGAATGCGCCTTTTGTAAGAATCAGGACATAATTTAAAACTTTTTAAATGGTTTGGTAATAAATTGTAAATTCGAGATACTCTTACTACAAAAGCACGACCCATGAGTGTGGTTAGTTTAGATCTAAGAAGCTGCTTATTACGGGAAGAATTTGAAAAATTAAACGAATTAAAAAGTATTTGAGGACTACACAGTCGAACAACTTTATAAAATAACAACAAGTATCTCACATCGTTATAATTTTTAAAACTACAGCCCAAGAAACGCTTAACATACGGTGTTATATAAACGCGACGCCTTAGTGAATACAAATATCTTATAACTCTATTAAACGACGCCTAAATTTTTCTTATATTTTGTTTATTAGTGCCACTATATAGGCCTAAACAATATAGAATACTAAGCATGATATAAACATGAACCAATTTCTCCTTAATCGATTTAGGCAACACTAAATCAGTGTTATAAAAACTTCCCAGTGAATAATTTAAAGATCATTATCTACAATTACTCCCTCTTTCTTCTACTCCTTCTTAAAATTTGAAATATTTTTACGATATACTGAAGTTTTTAAATTAAAAAGAAGTAAATGCTGACAAAATTGCTGCAGCATTTTTAATGGGTACGAGCTCCGATCCCCGTAATTAAAAATTATGGAGGAAAGATTAAATTTCGGAAAATCACCTAATCATCCTGGAATCCGTCTATCATCATCCGTCTATCATTATCCGTCTATCTATCATCCGTCTATCACCCGTGTGTCTAATATGAGAAAGTTAAGTGTTACTGAATAAAAGTTATTAGCTGAAGAGCATATGATTTAATACAATCATTCGTATAGCTGATACAGAAAGAAGCGTTTTTAATAGTTAAATTTTTCAAAATGTACCAGATATTATAAATAAACGTATCAGACGTAAATTTAGATTATTGCTGTCTCCGAAAGAGGAGCAACAAGAAACAAATTGCATTTCGAAAAATCGGTCAACTTGTATAGGAGGTATCAGAAGCGGTGGGCCGATAAACTCGTTTGCGAACCCCAGCTGTGATCTGCCAAAATATTAAGCTGTTCGATGTTTTATAAAGATTTACCGCAGCCGGACAAACAGATATCGATTAATCTATTTGGAAAGTCTTGAAGCTCTTTTGGTCAAAATTTGCTTCGTACTTCAAAACCTTCCTTCTGGATGATTAAACAAATCTTATACACCTTCATTATTTCTGGTGAAACTCTCATACTTTTCATCATTCTCATACCAAAATATTTCACCACATTTCCGTAGTTACTGTATCATTTGGTACTGCCACAATCTCAAAGTCCTTACGTGCTGTGTTAAAATTGCTCTACTTGTGTTCATATAGAGTACATCCATTCGACTTGAAATAAGGACAGAAATGAGTTCAATTTTTGAAAATTATAAAATCATAACTGCATTAAAATCAACACATGTTAATACATTCAAACCCACATACTTCCGTGAACATTCATAATATTTGCATGTACTCGTATGTGTATTCAAGCATTCTCATTTGAAAATGCATATGAGGTATATTGCTGGTAGTGGTGTGTGTCTCTCATTTGTATGCGTATATATACACGTATATACTACTCATGTGACATATGTGACATCTACATACACAACAAGCACATATGAATACATGGGCTACAATTATTGATGTCAAACAAATGTGGTTTACTGGTCCATGGCAATTTAAACAAATTCCAAAATTGGTTTCATACTCATTCAAACGTTAGCGCCGCACTTATGTGCAGTGTCATAAAAAATGTTATGTGTAATTATTTTTCATTAAAATTTAATTTTTATAATTATTGCAGTATTATATTTATATGGATACCGGCAAATATATATATACATACATATGTAAAACATATTGCTTATAACAAATTGGAATTCAATCGCATTGCACGTGTTGCAATCTAAAATTTGCAAATGTAATTTGAAATTATGATGGAAATCCATCTGTGTATGCATTTAATTAGAAATGATAATTTTCAAAATAATAAGTGATTGATTTTAATCTAGCTAAAGGCATTTATAAAATAAATGTTTATTTAATTTAACTTGGATTTGCTATCAAAACATAAAAAAAATTACTACCATTAACACTGATTTGCAATGGGGGAGAAGGGCTTCATTTATTTATTGGAGCTATACACAATTTTAGTTCTAAATTCACTAAGACCAAATCAAAATTAGAAAGAACTGTTTAATAAGCTATTACTTATTGATTATTATAAAGGAATGAGAAAAAAAGTGTTTGTCAAACTCTGGTGACTGTAAAGTTAAGACATTTATTGAAGTTTTTTACGAAAAAAAATGCAATTTGCATTCATTAATAAAATGTTCCCATGATAGCCTCTCATGTAAGCCTGTTTATTATTCTATTTGTAATTTCTGGAAGTTATGAAAAGGTTTATAATAGCAATTCATGGTAGTTAAGAATATACTTCTTAAAAGTAAGCATCAGTTCATCGTCTTGATCGAAGAAAGTTTTTCCAAATCAAATCGAAAAAAAAACACAAATTTCTCAATCGCATCGTTAAGAAAGTTGTCAAGAATTTGCAGTTATTAAAACCATCCAGAAATAGTTATAATATTTTCAATGTTCATATGCAAAATATAAATTGCTCTGAAATATCTTCCGCAGAAAAATTGAAGGAAAACCAGATAAAAAAGGGAAAAAAATATGAGTAAATACTAAATATCCATGATGTAGGAAATCTTCTAAGCAATTTGAGAAATGGGGAGATGTTTGCAGGAAAAATATACAATTTTTAAATATATTCCAATCATTTTTTTTTTTTTCATTCATTTTCTTTATTGGATCTTTCTTTCGAAATTTACAATATGTATTCAAATCTTAATCCTATTTTAAAGTAAAGTATCCTGCCATTGCCAGATCTTGTTTTTGGCGAGCAGAACTGTTTATCACCGGACCAAGTCTAGCGTGTCCTTTCTTCTTAGCCGTATATGACCGGGAAAATGTTGAAGGTTTTGAGCGAGTGGGTTTGAGTGGGAGGACAACTTCGATACATATGACCTGCTTAATTTGTTTATTTCCTTGGAAATATAAGGAATGTTTAAATCTTTGTGTATGGGGCACCACAAATTTAGCGCAGTATTCTTGATTGTCTTCTCTGTAGCTTATTTATGTTAGAAGCCGATGCCGTTCCCCACAACTGGTTTTGTGAATGGTGATTTTATTTTCCAAACTGAGAGTAGACTGGGAGCCAATAAGCCAGTAGAGTTGAGCCATTTTTAATTACATGGTTTGCTTCAATATGGGGGTACAACATTTGGAGAAAGATCTTTTCAAACAGTTTAGATAAAATAGAGAGTAAACTTATGGGTCGATAGGACGTAATTTGCGGCAGTTCCTTTCCAGGTTTTGGGATCATTATTATTTCAGACAGCTTCCATGATCGAGGAAAGTATCCAATTCGAAGTATAGCATTAAATATAAATAAAACTAATTTGAGGATATTGTGGGGGAGTTCTGAAATCATTTTCGCTGTTATTTTATCGTGTCCAGGAGATTTATTCATTTTCAACGAGAGAACATTTTTCTTTAAGAGAGATAGACTTATTTTCATTGGATTTGTGACCATTGGGCTAATGATCGTTGGATTCATACGAGAGATTGTATAGTTAGGAGTAAATACTTCTTCCAGATGATCAGCAAATTCTTTCACTTTTTCATCACTACTCCTTGCCCATCCTCTATCTTTCATCCGTATTGGAGACTTCTGTGTTATAGGACGCTGTAGTTGCCTTGTGGCCTTGTACAGGCTATAGTTAGTGTTTTGTGTGGCTCCTAGACGAGATAAGTAGCGGGCTTCGGAGATTTCTTTTTTTTCATCCAGAGTTGACCTCAGTTTTGACGAGCTTTGAGGTAGGGAGATCTGTGCTTTTGCCATCGTCTTCTCGCTTTCCTTTTCTCTTTGATTAGGGATTCAATATGACATGAGGAGCCATTTTTTGTTTTAGCATAGACCTTGTGCGGAGTTGCCAAGTTTGCGGTAGTTGTCATTGTGGTAGTGAGAACGTTGATGGCAGACTGAATTTCATCTGGTGTTTTGAGAGAAAAGTTTTTTTGCCACAGATGAGAGCTTATGTACATCTTGTATCTCAACCAATTTGTATGCCTATTTGGAAATGGTAAGAGATTTTCGGGTTCAAGGGAATGTTAAATACTGTGAGAATTGTGGGGGAGTGGTCTGATGAGAGGTCGAGGGAAGGAGTAACGATGATGTGTTCTCTTGTTATGCTCTTCATAACTGCAAAATCTATGAGATCGGGGGTTTTATTGAGATCCGTGGGCCAGTATGTTGGTTCACCTCCAGACACCTTTCAATCATAATAATAAAATATTATGTATAGGGTGGCGCTCCAATTATGCTGCAATAAGAAATTTAAATAATTTTTTTTAATCAGAGTATTTTATTTGTTTTTTTGTTATTTTATGGAAAATTCAATTTTATTTTCTATAACTGATTGGGTTTGAAGATGATATGTTGTAAATAACTTCCATGTTCATCCACGCATATGCGGCATTTGATCAGAAAATTATTCATTGCAGCCTGAAGGGTTAAAGTCGGGATAGCCTCAGTTATTGTTTTCATCGACTGCTTCAATTCAGTCAAATTTCTTGGCTCCGTTTTGTACACCTCTTGCTTGACAAGACCCCATAAGAAAATCTAGTGCAGTCAAATCAGGTGACCTTGGAGGCCAATGAAAAGTAGGTGTTTCCGGATATTAATTTGTTTGAGAATTTTAGCTTCGGTACAATCGGTCTGGCTATGTCTGCCGTTGCTCCATCTTGCTGAAACTAAATGCTGTTGAAACGGATACGTCTTCGGTGCAGTTGTGGGTAAAAAAAAACCCTACAACATCTTTAAATAGCGTCCCTCTTTGACAGTTACTTGTACAATATAGCACTATTTACGCGCCACCCTGTGTATTTACATTGGTCGCCAAAAATTCAAAACACGAGTAGGCAAATAAAGGAGAAGATGCAAAATATATATACGAGTATTAAGCTAAGTTTTTTTGGCAACTATTCGAAAGTGGAAAATGACTAAATGAAACAAATTTCTTTGCTTTCCTTGAATGGTATATGAGACAATTTCTCATATTCAGAAAGTGTACAGGCGTTCTATTTCTAGAACCACTAAAAAGAATTGGATAAACAGCAGAAAAAGCAACTATTTTTGATATTTTTTAATGCGTTGCGGTTAAGTTTTTCGCAATACGGTCATTAATTCAACGTACAACGTACATTCCTTCACCCGATAGAATGAATTTTTACATCATTTGATATGTTAACATCCGGATGTATAAATATTTGTTGGATAAATGTGACTTTTCAAGTCAATGATTTTTTAAGTCAATTGAACTATATCCGTCACATTCACAAAGTCCATAAATTGAAATGGGTGTAAACTCAATGAGTGTGAGTAGCTATCCTACATCCCATTTATGCGATGCAATTGGCTTTATTGTTTTAAAGTCCTTTGTCGTAGGGAAGCATTTTCTTAATGTATTATATCCAAAATAGCATAATTGATTTTGTAAGATATAGGCTCTAGCATTTAGCATGGTTTACTATGTGTGTTGGACCGAATTAGATTCGAAATTTGTTTATTACTTGCGCTAAACCTTTCACATTTTTGTTCTCATAGATGTGGTTGTTATATAGGTATATATACCGAATACATGTCACGAAAGAAGAGCATCACCCCTACCAAGTCTCCATGACATGACTTTATTAAATTCATTGGTGACGTTGCAATTTATAATATCTCCCGCACCACAAAAAAATGCATATTTTTCACTTCTTCTTTGGACGTAACTTTTTGCTGGACATATGATGTTAAATTTCAAGTAATCCTTGTCAGCCATGGACAACACTTAGTCATTCAAAATCTACGACTTTAAGTAGACAAATTGAAGTCTTTTGGCCAGGCGTACGACATAGGAAGAGGCATGACTCAAATCATTTTACCACATTCGCATTTCAGTCACTGCAAGTGAAACAACAACAAACAATTGTGCTAATATGCATGCCCAACATTTGAAGATTTGTGTCCTGCATTGTGGATTCCTGAAGCAAAATGTTGCCATTTTTATTTTCAAATACTTTACAATAAAATTTTATTTCCTTTTTTTTTTTTTGCAAGAGCAAAAAGAAAGAACAAATTTCGTAATGCAATTTCATTTTCTGATGTTGCGGATGTGGGAGAGCGAAAGAGAGCAGCGACATCGAGTGTCTTTGTGTGTGTACAAAACTATTTTCACATTTTAGCATGCAGATATTTACATAAATAATTTGTTTAAATATACTCTAGTGACACAGTAACATCCTGACATATGACAATAACATCTCCCTGTTCAGTCTCCACATGTGGCGTTTGTGTGTCTCAGAGAGTTGAGTCGGCTGTATGCCATAGCTTGAAACATCGACTGAATGGATAGAAAGATATTTGAGCAAACATTTTGTCCTCCTCCACCAATATATACGTTTGTACATATATGTATATTGTACGTTCAACACAATGCCTCATCGTCAACATGTGTATGCTCAAACATACGACGTTGAATTTTGGGATGCTCTTAGCAGTATGGCACAAAAGTTGTGTTGCCTAGTAGTGCAACACAGCAACAATACACGAGTAGTGACATCCACCAACGCTTGTGGTAATGTTGGTGGTACTGCGGCTGCAACATGCATATGTATGAATACTGCATTATGTCATAAGTTATCGTATGTTGCATGGCAAGTGAGCATTTATGTATATTATGCATAGTATGTGTATACAACTCCTGCGAGTACACTATAATGGTTGGTTCACCGTATGGATAAACAAAAAAAAAAAATAAATGGAAAAAAAAATTATTTTTATATTTATTTATAGCCTAGGGATCAGATATTAAAGAAAAATTTTCAAGGGCCTTCTTAAGCATAATGTTACTAATTCAATTCTGATTATTTGCGATTGATATTGTTGTCTTAACTTTTGATTATTTATGATTGATTAAAATTTGTTTTAGTGCCTATCTTAAATAATCAGAACTACTACTGCTCCTATGTCCTAATGGTAAGACCTGTCTTCAATTTAAATCATCTTTCTGTCGATTATAAAGCTGCCTTCGATAGTCCGATATGGCAAAAAGTGGAACTGGAATTCCTACGAAGCTTATACGTCTTTGCAGGATGACGCTGACTGACACGAAGTCTTCACTAAAGATAGGCAAAGATCTAAGCGAGCCTTTTTCCACCAAACGAGGATTTAGGCAGGGCGACAGTCTATCGTGCGACCTCTTCAACATACTGTTGGAGATGATTATGAGGAAAGCTACAGTTAACACGACTGGTACCATCGTCAATAAAAGCCATATGTTACTTACATATGCAGATGATATAGAGATTATTGGCCGAAAACTGCAAAATGTTACTGCAGCCTTCTCAAGCATCGAGAAGGAAGCAGCGTTATTGGGTCTGGTAGTAAACGAGGACAAAACAAAGTTATTGGTTTCAACGTACAAAGAGTCTACCCGTTTGCGATGCTATGTAAACGTTGGCAACTATAATTTTAAACTGGTGGAAGAATTCACCTACCTCTGTTCCGCTGTAAACAAAACGAATGATGTTAGCATGGGATAGAGAGTGGAGTAGGAAGGGGGTGCTTGCTAACAGACGTTACTGCCGGCTAAGCACGCAATTCAATTACAAAGCCCTCTCTCGACGAACAAAAATCCGACTGTACCAGACATTAGCCAGTCTTGTTATATGTCGCAGAACACTGGGTTATGACGCAAACGGATGAATCAGTACTGGCAGTTTTCAAGAGGAAAATATTCCGGGAAATATATGGGCCATTATCGTTAACGGAGAGTATCGGTGTCGCATGAAAAATGAGCTGTACGAGCTGTATACCGACGTCGAATGCTCTGGCACAGAAAGTTTTCGACAACGAACTCGATGGATGGCGCAGAAGTCAGCGACTAAAACTCCGTTGGAAAGACCAGACTTTTGAAGTACTATCGAAACTTGGTGTAGCGAATTGGAGGGGAAGCGCAGAAGATCGAAACGTTTGAAATTATTTTCTACGGGTGGCGTATAATACCTATAGATATGTCTATTCCAGTCGCCACCTATGAAAAAGAATATTTTGAATGTAACATTTCGTTTTTTCTTGTCAGCAAAGTGCTGACATGTCTGATTTCATACTATAAATGTAATTAACGGTTGAGATGCCCAGGGTTTTGCGTGGCGTAAAAGTGAATTTGGCGATTTTTGCAATGTATCGTTATTTGGTGACGTCACCAGTCGTGGCATAAACACGTGTTTGGAACACGAGACGAATGGTCGTGGGCTCTATCTTTATTTGATTGATTTATTGAAACTATATTATGTATTTTCAAATTCTTATAAAAATTGCGCATACGTAAAAGGCCTTTAATCTTATTTATTATTCAGATCGTTAAGGTGATGCTCTGCCCGCGAACATACAATGTATCAATATGATTGCCTTTGTGAGCGTACTTTGCATTGTGGCATCATAATCCACTTTTGTTCGCATATTGCCATTACGCACACCTTCACAAGGAATGTGCAGCACAAGACAAGAAATTCTACTATGAAAACATGTTATGTTGATACAAAATGTCATGTTTGTTTGTGTGCGTGTGCCAGCGTAGAAGACTCCACCAACGCTCGTGCAACATCAACTCCACCAGTATTAGCACCAGACATGCCATCACATGGAACAATGTTGAAATGGTTGACACAACGTCAATCAGTGGAATGCTTAGAACATGTTATTCCTCTAACGTTCAACGTGTGGGGATGTGGGAACGGCGAAGAAGTGCAACAAAGGTGTGACAATTGAATTTGTGAAAATGCGCTTAAATGCGAGAAATTGTTTCAATATGTCATCGAAAAATGTTAGTTTTCATAAAAAAATTTTTGATTATTGTTTGATGTTCTATCTAATACGTACTTTTCTACGTGGTGAAAAATTTTGTTGGAGTAAATTTCCCAAAGCTGGTGGTTATATTATACGAGTATCTAGCAGGTATTACTGGATTAACCTAAAAGAAGTAATAATAGTTATTTTTAATTGTGATTGGAAACTGAAGCGATTGGAATTTTCATCCTGACATTTTTCGAGAATATTGATCATTTTTCACTCCAGCAGTTTTGAGAAATTTGTGCAAGAATTTGCCAGAAATTCTAATTTGTGTAGGCTGGTTGATAAATGTTTTTATGACTATAATGAAGTTCAAATTCGATAGGACAAAACCATTTTGCAAGTAATACAACAATATAATAAAGCGTGTCCCAACAAGAACGCAAGATTTAAATTTGGCGCCAGTCGAAGTGTCATTGTTTGACATTTGAACTATTGTTATTGTTTGCTAGTAGAAGGTACGAGGTTAGTAAAAATGGAGCGCTACACGAATGAAGAACGCATTCTCATTGTTTTATCGTATTTTTTTTTTTTTTTTTTTTTTTATTTTTTTTTTAACCAAAATGGTGAAAGTTTTGCGGCTACAGTTCGCAAATTGCGATCAATTTGGGGTCACAATAATGCTCCAAAACAATCAACTGTAAAGAGAATAATGGATAAATTTGCCAAAACTGGGTCTGTTAGTGATGTAAAGACCACAACGCGCCTTCGACCAGGTCGATCGACCGAAAATGTCGCAGCTGTACGTGATGATGTCGCTCAAACTCCATCCACCTCAATTCGACACCGAGCTCACCAAATTGGTGTCTCCAAATCCACTATGCAGCGAATTTTGACGAAAGATTTGCATCTTCATGCATACAAACTTCAATTGACTCAGGAACTGAAGCCAGCTAACCATGGACAGCGAAGGGAGTTCGTTAATTGGGTATTGGAGAGACAAAATGAAAATGCTGATTTTGCCAATAAAATCATCTTCAGTGACGAGGCCCATTTCCATCTTGATGGCTTCGTCAAAGAATTGTCGCATTTGGGGTGAGGAAAATGCTCGAGTGAATCACGAGAAGCAAATGCATCCTCAACGTGTCTTCACTGTGTGGTGTGGATTTTGGGCTGGAGGAATTTTACCTTTCTCTTATGGAAATGAGGCATGTCAAGTGCAAACAGTCAATGGTGTTCGGTATCGTGAAATGATAACCAGGTTTTTTGTGTCTAGAATTGAAGAAATTAATGTAGAGGGCAAGTGGTTTCAACAAGACGGCGCCACATGTCATACAGCCACAGAAACAATTCAATTGCTGCATCGGTCATTTAAATCTTGCGTTGTTGTTGGAACACCCTTTATAATATAATGTTTGCTGGTAGCATGAATGTTTCATAGAGCTCCGAGTTGAGGCCAACTTATCTGGTTTTGGTTAATGTATTGCGATACAAAGTCTTGGAACTACAATTTTCCTCACTTTAGATGATTTTGAATGCCAACAATATTCTTTGGTGTGAGTACAAATTCATCGATTATAATTCAGTTTTTCATAGTTTTGATGTATTGGTTCTGCTTCAGTTCTAGAGGAACACCGGGAAATCGTTATTTTCTTAAATGGACGTTTTTCAAAGCCCTTAGAAATGTCAAGTTTTTCGAAATTTATTCGTTATATATCACACAATACAGATAATTTGAAAATGTCTTTGAAATCACAGGATTACTCTTTGATTCAGTATTTAAATTTAATTTTCGAGATTAAAAGCCGTATTAAGATATCTTTCGTCCAGGCCTTTTTGGTATATGATGGCTCTACGGAATAAAGATGATATAGCCACATTTAAATGTTTATAATAGATCCAGGAAAATCAAGAAAAATAGTATATTGAGTTGTACGGAAAGTTCGTTCGGTCAATTCGTTAGTTCACTATTCGTCATTTCTCGTGACGTAGAGTTCCTTCAAACACTATCATAACTTCCTCCCACCCCTTTTCTAAATTGTTTACTATTTAAAAAGAAGGTTTAAGAAAAAGGAAAAAGTGGGCGATAAAGGGCATTTTGAGCATATTTCCGAAAAGGAAAAACGGCTGCTGGGGTCAGCCGAAACATAAAGTTTGTTTATGAAGAACACGAAAAATGAAAGAACTTGCCAGAAATGGTTTAAAAGATTTTCTACGGGCGACTTCTTCGTAACGAACACTCTTAAATCAGGACGATAAAAAGAAACTGTTTCCGAGAAGATGAAAGATTTAATTATTGTTAATCCCTTGCAACGGTTTGGAAATAGCTGAAATAATACAAAAAAGAAAAAAAAAATCAGTCTTAACCGATTTGTGGCCTGCTTTACTGAGGCCTCACGCTAGCTTGCGAAACTGTCAGAGTTTGGGTGGGAAGTTTTACCTCACCCACCGTGCTCCCAAGACCTCGCCTCCTCCGACTATCACCTATTTCGCAGTCTGAGCAACCGATTAAAGGATCTGAATTTCCATAACGACCAGGAAGTGGAAAATTAAATTGAACGCTTTTTTTTAGAAAAACCACGCGAGTTTTATGAGAGGAATTAAAAAGCTCCCAGAGGAGCTTGGCTGGGAAGTTTTACCTCACCTATCGTACTCCCCAACTCTCGCCCCGTCGGACTATCACCAATTTCGCAGTCTGAGGAACCACTTGGAGGATTTGAATTTCCATAACGACGGGAAAGTGAAAAATCGAGTTGAACGCTCTTTTTCTGAAAAATCACGCGAGTTTTACGAGAAGAGAATTAAAAAGCTCCCAGAGAGGTGGAAAGAAGTTATTAAAAAAGGGGAGATTATAAAATAGATTAAAAAGAAAGATTTGGTGCGAAATTTCGAGATAACAGCACGGATTGTTGATTCAGTAGGTCGATTACGACGACCATAAAATGGTCGTATCAAACTATGGGCATTTGTCGCAGAACTCGAATTTTGATAATAAATTTCAAAGATTTGCAATCATTACTCATTTGTTAGTCTTTCCATGATAAAATGGCAGGGTATACTGTACACATTTCACTTTGACAGATGACGTTTGGACGCCATTACCAACCAGTGCTGCCAACCTGAAAAATTTAAATCTTATAGAATTACCCTATATGATTTAGTAGAAAATTATAAATCAACATGCTGGACAAAAACCTATGCTATTCCACTTTACCATTTAGAAATGAAAAGAGAAAGATTGAATTTCGGATAGTCAGCCAATTTGTGTGGGAGGTACCTGAAGGGATACGGATATTTTGCCGAATGTACCTATAGATATAAATAAAAGATGTAATCCTAAGGCCATACGCGCTAATTCGGTGATTTGTGTAGAAGGTAGTCTTTCGGTTTTTCAAACTGTACCAAGTATTGTAATCGCATTGTACAAAAATTTACGTTCCTGCAGACTACAAATGAGAAGTTATAGGTCAGCCAATTTGTATGGGAGACATTAGAAGATGTAGCCCATTTAAGATACCTGTATTAGATTCTGCAAAATATTAAGGTTTGTCAGGATTTAAGATTTAAGGCAAATATCTTGTCTGCCAGCTAGTCAGGCAGCCAACCAAACAGACGAATATCGCTCAATACACTTGAGAAATCAAGGAACGAATTAAAAGATACTTACTTGGTATTTTGGATGCCTTAGTGGTAATAATTTGAGGACTTTGTACTCAGCATAAATAATGGATTAAGATAACACCTAGACGTGTGAACAATTGGGAACAGGTTTTCGGACGAGTGTAAGATATTGGGAAATGATCTTATTTAGTGGGAATTCCCGTAATCCCGGGAAGGTTGATAATCAATCTTGTTTCCTCCTCAGCGGATAAGCACCGGGAAGAGAAAAACTGTTGGTGTTCTTTTCACTTTTGTATTGACAACATTTTTCCTATTAATGCGATATCGCTCAGTTTTGGATTCAGCTCAACCATGAGCACGATACTTCGCAATTACACTATTTTATCATAATAGGTTCAACATCTATCGTGCTTTCGTAAGGCACGCGAATGTATGGATAGATTTTTATGACTTTCAGTATTTACTTAAAGAAATCTTAGATAATCATTTAATTATTTTGGTAAAAACCACATCCCATTGAAGAGATTAATGAAAGCATTTCATGGTGGATATTTCGATGGGAAATGAAGCTACGTCGACATGCTATGAATGAGAAAAACACGTTTAACTGTGCATATTTATTTAAGATCCCGTCGAACTATTGAAGCCTATCCAAAAATGTGTTGTTCATGTCTACATGCTTCAAATATTATTGCTTAATTATTATTATTATTATTATTATTAAGTTTAGCTTATCTCCTCTGATATTTGGTTAATAAACACGTATTTTTCTTTTATTTTCAGGTACGTGTACATTTGCTTCATTCCCATTTCTGAAGTTTCCCAAAACGCGGTAAGCTTCTCTGTTGATTTGTGTTTAAAAATTTAGTTATTGTGTGGATAAAATTACATTGAACGACACAACTAATAAAATGATATGAGAAGTGGAAAAAACCCCTTTTTGTACAGTTATATTAAAGTTGCAAAAAATTGTTGTAAATTGTTAAAAAGTTGCTCCATTATGTGATTGAGTCATTTTTGACGAGCTCTCATTCCGGGCACTGATTTTTAAGATTGGAATTATTGATGGGTGTGCTGTATCGCATGAGCTCGCAGGGCTTTTTTCTACAAATTCATATTGTTAATTATTTCAGTAGCACTACTAATTTTGCGCTCACCAAAGTTCTCAATTAGATTCAACCGCTTAGCACTGAGACATTTTAAAACTCAATTCTTCTTTAAAAAGGACCTAAAAATTGGATTTGTTACGAAAATCTTTATTATATATTTTTCGTTAATAACTTCTTATAGAAATGTTTTCCAAATTGAAAAATATTTCATTTTTTGCTTGTCTTTCCTGTAGGGAATAAGCTCATTACAATATACGTTCTTAGCGATTTTGCCAATAAGAGTTTTGGATATATGTATAAGAGTTTTATATACATATAAACGTAATTGTGAGAAGGTATAACAATATCAAATACACTTATGGCAATCTTCATTTGTATAGAATCCTAATACATGTATACAGGGTTGCCCATATTCGACGGACCCATCTGGCAACGCCA
>JAHXMU010026460.1:791803-838073 GCA_019455685.1 Philornis downsi
ACCGCCAAATTTTTATTTTTTTCTTTGATTTTTTTTAAAAAACATGGATCCGTCGAATATGGGCAACCCTGTACTTTATGTGATTGGTGTATGTTGATCGTTATTGATAATGATTTGGATTTAAACAAGCAAACTTTCGATTCTATCCTCTGAGTTGTTTTGAACACAACGACATTTAGAGAGATCATAAATTTTCTTTCCCTGTCACATTTTTCTTAAACTGAGCACATGCAATCATTTTCGAAGTTTTTTTTTTTTTTGATAACATTTTCCACTCAGTGGGTTTAAACTAGACAGAATTATGTATGCCAAAGTGGCGTCTAATGTCAAAAAGTGACAGCACGAAGGCTTGCTACCATTTAACTTTTTTAAATTTATTTAAAATTTAAATATTTGAATTTCGTAGCAAGTAATTTGTGGCTCTCCAAACTGATTTAGTCTGTTTTTTTTAATTTTTAATTTCTCTCCTTTTTTGCACGAAGGAAAACAAAAGGTTTATGGAGAAATTTGTCCACTAACATTTCTAACTTAGGGCGAATGATTTGTCAAAAGATTGAAACTTATTTTCCAGTATTACAAACCGCTGTCACCATTTTCTTTTATGTATGTAAACTTAATTTTTGGGGTATTCGATGCCCTAAATGAACTTCTAGGAAACCAAAAATCGGTTAATACTTTCATCTATGACGGAATACTGCAATGCACATAAGCAATGTTTGTGTTTTTATAATCTGTTCATTGACTTACATGCAGGATAGACTAATTGTTCAGTTAAGTGTTCAGTAGCATATAGACGACTTACGTATAAACCTCTCTATCTGAAAACACCACGACAAACTGCGAGGAAGATCCCAAGAAAGCAGAATTTGCTTCCGACAGTCCATTATTTCTTGTTCGGTCCTTCAGGAACAATTTAGTCTACACTAAAATTATATATCGTTAACTGTGCTAGAAAATGTGATTTAAGGCATCATAAGTCAAACATTAAATCTTTTCTAAAATACTTTTTAAGTATTTTAGAAGCGTACGATGCTTAAAGGCTCCTATTTAATTAAAATAATAAAAAACTTCATAAACATAATTCAATTGTCTAATTATTTCTTTGCCCAAATCTCTGATGACTACAGCAATATTCTTCTACCATTGTTGTTTACCTTATGCAGACCATGACAAAATTCACAATCCTTTTTCTCGTTCAAGTTCTGCAGTTTTTATATTTTCGGCTTTTGACTATTGGTTGGTTGGTTAAGTTAATGCAGGCGAAAAAAAAAATAACCAACAAACCATTTGTGATGCCACCTCACCAGCCATATCCCCCCATGTCGTAGTTTTTGGTTAAACATGACCTTCTTCCCCGCTACCTCCTACCCTGATAGTCCGGTAACCAACAGAGGAAAACGGAAAATACAGCGAAAAAATGTCAACTGCGACTCTAGCACCGGCAGCTGTTTTTAATTCAATTATGCAAATTAACCGTTTTAATATTCAAAATAGCGGACGATAAACAAATAAATAAAAAACAACACTAGCATTTGACTTGTTGTCAAATTTTGAAATTTTATGAATTATTTGTTAATTTGTTGTTGAATTCTTGTCCACATTTTCATTTCTAGCAAAAGTAGTATAATTTCGTAAATTAAAGAAATTTTATAAAATTTCACTGTTGGAATTATTGAACCATATATGTATATAACGTAGTTGGTCAGTATAAGGAAGAATACACTGCAGCTCCTATGACCACCCTATACAAATAAATTTGGAAGATTTATAGATTTAGGGAAATTAGCCTTATTTCAATTCAGTAATACATCCAAAAACGAATTTGGACTGATTTTTTTCGATACGTCGTATAACATGGTTGCCATCGGAACCAGATTCCCACATAATGATATCCACAACTCGACTTGGCCACCTCTTTATAACACTAGCAGTGATACTGGTCACTCGGCAGTAGATGGAAGACATGTTTTTAGTGTCGTACATATGTATATATAGGTATATAGGTATGTAGATGTGGAGTATCATCTGCTCGCATATGATATACGCTTAAGACTGACCGAAAATGTACTTGAATAAGTTAACAAAAAGGTAGACATCGATAAGCTGCATATCCCTCGAATAGTTACATCTTACTCTATCATACTTTCTAAAACACTACGACAAGACGTCCCTAATCCTGGTGATACTGACTGACGCATGATGATAATGATCATTCGATGAAAATTGTCTTTGAGTCTAGCCTGGATATGAAAAAGTACGTTCAGATAAGTTCTGGAAGGATGAAAATTGAGGCATCGAATCTAAGGAATGATGTAATATTATAAAAAGAAGACCCCCTTTTGTAATTTTGAGAGGAGGAAATTGTTATGGGAAGAGAGGGAGGTCAAGGATAAAGAATATAGATAAATCTCACAAATTCTACGTAAATAACAGCGAAGTTTAGAACAGGGATCTGCTGCCATGAACAAAATCTACCAGCATATACGAAAAGTATACTGTAATTATAAGCAAGACACGTACATAGATTCCTAATTCCACATGATAGCGTAAGAGAAGAAATTAGGACAATTATCGACAGTGGCATAGATGGCCTAGCGTCGAGCCAAAAATAAATCAGAAAATCAGTCTCACGGCTTAAAAACAATAAAACTGATATTGCAGATAGCTTGCTGGCAGAGCATTTTATGACCTTGTCTATAAGCTCGTAATTATTGTACATTAGCTCCTATACATGATTTGGCTCAATGATTGAAAATATGATTTGATTAATGAATGACTGAGTATGCCTACCAACAATCGCAGTATTAGTTTCTTCACCTTAACTTATAAGGATCTGTTCAGTGTGTTACGAGAAAGATTAAAGTGTATTCGAACTGTTTGGATAGGACGTTATCAGTATGACTTTGTAAATCTACAATTGACCAGATATTCATTCGGTGACAAGTCTTTGAGAAGATTTACGAAAATCTAGTCTACACATACCACCCCTTCGTTGACCATAAAACTGTTTTCAACAGAACAACACCGCAAAAACGGTATTCCTGTCAAAATTACACGTTTTACTAGGATTACACTAGCTGGCAATAAGCCTTCAGCAAAGTTAGGAAAAAATTCTATTGCACCATATTACAGCAAACGAGGATTTTGTTGGGGGCGATGTCTCATCGTTCGACCGCTTCAATGACCAGATATTCACTAGACGATAAATCTTTGGGAAGATTCACGAAAATCAAGTCTAAACATATCACCCCTTCGTCAACCATAAAACTGTTTTCTGCAAAACTATACTGCAAAAACTGTGTTCCTGTCAAGCCTATACACCTTACCAGGATTACACTGACCGGCAAAAAGTCCTCAGTAAAGTTAAGAAAGAATCCTATTGCACCATATTACAGCAAACGAGAATTTTGACGGCGCGATATCTCATCATGCGACAACTTCAGTGTACTATTGGATATGACTATGAGGAAAACTGCAGTAAAACCACATTATTTATCAAAAACTGCAAAATGTCGCTGCAGCCTTCTTAAATATTGAGAGGAAGCCAGTAGAAGTTTTGGTTTTAAGCATATTTACATTACGAGTCCATCTCTAACAAAAGGTATGTTAGTGTGTATGCAGATGATATAGACATTATTGGCGGAATACTGCGAGATGTTACTTCCGCCTTCTCAAGCAATAAAAGGGATTGCGTACAATTTGTACTAGTGGTGGTCAAAGCAAAGTTAATTGTTTCCACGATCAACGTTTGGGATATGTGAACATTAACAGCATAACCATGGATCAGTGGTAGAAACCAGCGAGGTGTTACTACAGTCTTCTCAGGCATTGGCAAAAGGTCAGCAAAAATGGGAAAAACAAAAACTCAGGGGAAGTGTATTTCCTATAAACAGGCCGTATTATGGATTAAGCAAGTGTTGTAGTGATAAAGTCACATCTGGACGAAGAAAAATCCGACTTTTTTTGACGCTAGTCCTACACCGCTGGGTTCACAGTACAGAAAGCTAGGTTGTGGCGAAACTACAATGATCTTTGTTTAGTTCTTTGTAAAATATTGGAACCTATCATCGTTAACGCAGAGTATCGGCATCGTATGAAGCATCAGATATATGAGTTGTATAGCAAGAATGGCATGTTCCAGCTCATTAAACTACATTAATTGCCTTGCGTGGATCATGTTTTGCGGATGGACTAATACACTTCACGACTTAAGGCTTTTCACAATGATGTGTGATGGAGAAAATGGTGTCGAAATTTTGCTGGAAGGGCTAGTTTTTCGGTATACCAACAAAACTTGGTGTGACGAATTATAAAAGAAACGCTGAAGATAGAAGCTTTTTCCCCTATATGACGAACATAATAGAAAAACATGTATGTTTTATTCACAGTATTAATAGTAAGTAAGTAAATGTCAAAACGAGTCGGTGGGGAAAAATATTAGAGTCAAATAATGAGAACATTGGGGAAGCTGAAGGGTATTACGGGAGTATTGACAAATCTTTCTGTACAAGAGGCATCGAAGTGGTAGAGAATCATTGTATCAGTCTTTGTTGAGATCATGTCTACGAATAACCCCAAATTTTGCGTAAAGTTTTTTTCCTTTCTCCGCCTAAAGACTTTCTAATTGATATGTAATGGATCGAGCGCATATGGGAAGCTTGTACTGTAAAAATTTTACTTTATTTCATATAGCGGATAGTTACTAAGGGTTTATAACTTTGACCACGAATTTTGGTTGAGGTTTGTGGTGACGTTTTCTCTTGAGAAGTTCAAAGATAATCAATCCACTGTGTGATCCCAAACGATAAATACTTGGTTTAACTTATTTTTTGGGATAAATACTGCTGAGCAAAACCATCAGCAACTGCATGTAAATCTGCGCAGCCTGATGCAAGAATATAAACACACTTATTTTCGTACTCATTTCAAATTGCATTTGCAAACACAAACACACTCAAAAAGGTGTTATCCTCCATATTTAGAAAATACAGATGTGCGAATGTATATCTGAACGGTCGCTGGGTTCACCAACTTTTGTTCTCCTTTCGTATTGCGGTAGATTTTCACAACCATAAAGAATGCGAACAAATACCAAACCGATGATGATGCTGCCGTTGATAATGATAACGCTTCTCCATAGTGTGAAACTGTCGGCGAGAAGAATATTGATGCTATTAAGCATCCGACTGCTGTCAATGGCGGTTTTCTAAATTTGCTTTTATTTGTTTGCTGGGGTGGTGGCCGTTGTGGGGCAGGGGTTTGATGAGAATCTTTATTCAAATGAACATTAAATTCCGTTGTGGTGACCAGGGGCAAATTGAAGTTTTGCGGTTGTCATTGTTGGCATTAATATATCGAAAAAAGTATGCTTGATTGAGTATCCTGTGGCAATGTTAATGGCAACATCTACTTCGCCACCTGTTTTACAGTATAGTTATACTGCCATATGCATCGGCTTGTGCTCCATGTGGCCAATGTCCACCAAATCAAGAGGTTAATCCACAATGTACTGTATTCCGGGAATGACAGTTTTCTGCTTCGTTTTAATGTCAATAATTGCTAAGGACTTTAATTGATATAACCTGAAAAGAAAATCTTATAAATATATAATTATCTTCGAAAATTGAATTAAAATGAATGGCTGATAGATAACTGAAGTTCATACCTGTAGTGCACTTTTGCGCTCACATTTTTTAACGTTAGAAAAGCTGCAGCAGTGATAGTAAGAAATAGTATTTGTAAGGCGGCACAATGGAGAGAATACTATAACTATTTGCAATTTTCGTGCAAATGGTGTAAATCTAGAGATAAATGTATAATAATTGCACACATTTGCATAGAACACAATGCAGCCACATTCCATGGGATAAATCTTAAAAATGTTGTGTAATGCTTTTAGAGTTTCCCAGTATTAGTTTCTTACCTTATTTCTGTTACGTTTTTGTGTATAAAATATTTGAATAGGGGCTATCCTAAGATGTCATCTGATTTCAGCAATTTTTGCCACATATTGCTCACATAAGATTGAATTCATAACTTCATAACTTTCATAAATATCCATCACAGCAAAATATCAGCGACCTGTTTTCCTACTTACAGGTGTGGTATGTGGGTGTAATTTCTCTAAGTGTATATTCTAGAAAGATCATCACAGCCGCTCCCAGAACATTCTAGTATGATATATGTAATCTCTTTCCCTCTTTGTCTGTGGGTGGGACTTTTCTAGAATTAAGTTTACGATAGTGAGTTATGTTTGTTCCTCTCACTCCCATTATACAGTCTATTGTTATTTCCCTTTCACTTGTTATGTAAATAAGAACATTCTAGAATTAAGTTTATGATAAACAACACTTTTCTGTAAATATGTTTGTCTTTGTTGCAAACATTATGTAAATATGTGTTCTCTCTGAAATATTGTAGCATTTTCTAGAATAAGTAATTTTAGTATAAGTTGATGTGGAAATACGCTCCACGATACCAAACAGGACAGAAGGAAATTGCTATAGCTTGCCTTCTTGCCTACCATAAAACCCTCAAGTAAGGGAAACGCAGCCGAATTATCTTAAAATAGTGCATTGAAGCAAAAAGAGTAAAGATATCATAACATGTGAATTTGTAAGCAGTAAAATTATTTACTAGATCCAATTCCACCACAATTTTTTTTTACTGGGATAATTACAAACAGGATATAGCCTGAAAGCATGAAGAAATTATCATTCCCTAAAGTAATAAAACCCAGTAAAAGAAAAACCACTTTTTCGTAAGTGTACTTCTTTCTGATGTGAACGACGATGGCGCCATGGTTAGTTAATACGCTCGACAATGGTTCGCATGATCGCAGGTTTAACCCCGCATAGAATAGTCTCTACCATCATGTCATACACAAACTTCACCAACACAAGATCTTAAGACAATAATTTCGGAAATTTTGCGGTTATTTCATAAAAAATATATCTATCCTATCCTAAACACTTTCCTCATACATGTATATTTATGTGCCATTTGAAGTGTCATTGTTTGACATTTGAACGATTGTTCTTTTTTGCTAGTACAGGGTACGAGGTTAATAAAAATGGAGCTTTACACGAATGAACAACGCATTCTCATTGTGAAATTGTTTTACCAAAATGGTGAAAGTTTTGCAGCTACAGTTCGCAAATTGCTATCAATAATGCTCCAAAAGAGTCAACTGTAAAGAGATTAATGGATAAATTTGGAAAAAACTGGGTCTGTTAGTGATGTAAAGACAACAACGCGCCTTCGACCAGGTCGATCGACCGAAAATGTCGCAGCTGTACGTGATGATGTCGCTCAAACTCCATCCACATCAATTCGACACCGAGCTCAGCAAATTGGTGTCTCCAAATCCACTATGCAGCGAATTTTGACGAAAGATTAGCATCTTCATGCATACAAAGTTCAATTGACTCAGGAACTGAAGCCAGCTGACCATGGACAGCGAAGGGAGTTCGTTAATTGGGTATTGGAGAGACAACATGAAAATGCTGATTTTGCCGATAAAATCATCTTAAGTGACGAGGCCCATTTCCATCTTAATGGCTTCGTCAATAGACAGAATTGTCGCATTTGGGGTGAGGAAAATCCTTGAGTGATTGACACGAGAAGCATATGCATCCTCAACCTGTCACTGTGTGGTGTGGATTTTGGGCTGGAGGAATCATTGGACCTTTTTTTTATGAAAACGAGGCATGTCAAGCGCAACACGTTTGGTATCGTGAAATGATAACCAGTTTTTTCGTGTCTAGAATTGAATAAAGGAATGTGGAGGGGATGTGGTTTCAACAAGATGGCGCCACATGTCATACAGCCAGAGAAACAATTCAATTGCTGCATCAGTCATTTAAATCTTGCGTTCTTGTTGCGACACCCTTTAGCATAGTCTGTATCTTCATGGAATTAACATGAGAATTAAAGCAGTTGGTTGATACCTGTGGCTTAAATTTGAGTCTATTTGTGAGTCATCTATGTTAGAAAACAGTTAAACAGAATTTTGTTATCCTGATGCTTAATGAGATATGCAGAAGCTTTAAGAACTTTTCCAAATCCACACGATTCAGTTGCGGCTCTTTTTTTTATAAAATTGTAAGACATCTCAGCCAAATATTTGGCTCTGAATTTTTTTTTCGTGACAAGATTATTGCATTTTCGCAGGCTAAAATTTATCGCAATTTTTGGACCAAAGTGGTTACAATTTTTGTAATCACCAATGAATTTAACGTAGGTTTGTCACAGAAAGGAAGCGCTTTTTTATGGTGTATCTTCTTCACGTTTCCCTGAGAGTTCTTAAAGCGATGAAAAAGGAATTTGGTCATTTCGGTGCAATTTGTCATTTGGCAAAAGAAATTTTGTTTTTGGATTAGAGTTTTCAGACCGAAATTAGAACATAAAACAGTGTTTCTATCAAATCTGGTAATCTGGAAAATTAATAATATTTAATTGTAATTCAATTTAATAAGAGCTACCGAGTTTGTTTAGATGTGGAAGCGGTATAAAAATGATTTATTGGAAATGATAAATATCTATATATTGCGCTATTGAAAGTGATGAAAATGTTATACTTTTTGAATGACTGCCAGTTTTTTTGCTGGCTGGTAATTATTGGATGGTTTATTTAAAGGTCATCTCATCAGTAGGCATTTTATGACCGACCAAGTTATAAAACAATCGTGGTATTTTCAATTGGTGTTTTTTAACACTTAATCATAGAAAGACTTAGCCTTACTGAAGCCTGCTATACGACAGATGGTTTCAATTGACGTTATTGTGAGAACTTTGCAGTGAATAAATAATTCTACGCTTTGCACCGGCAGTTCTCCACTTAGATTATGTGAGATCACACCTCCAGATTATTTGTTTAGGCTATATAAAGTCCAACCTCTAAGTAAATAAGTCGGCTGGCCATTAAGATATTGACAGACAACACCTCTCAATAATTGTAATCTTGGAAAGGGAAATGCGGCCAACATTCGCAGGAAATAATATTTGAGAAAATAGATGCAAAAATTATTCTTTTCTGTGATAGAATTTGATTTTTTTTAACAAAAAAAAAAAAAAAAATTCTAAAATGAATCATTTCTTACCAGCTTTTGGTGATCATTTGGGACCAACATTTTGTGTGAGACTTTAATAAGTAAAATGTGTACAATCGCCTAACACTGTGATACGTTCTTCCATGCAGGAGTCCTTGTTGTTTGCCAGATGTCGCGTTTGATATCTTTTAACTGATTTTCTAGCTATTCTATTTTGTTATCAGATTGCTTTTAATTTTCTCGTTAGTCTTTGTATTTGGTACACCAAGGCGTGGAAAGGTGGATGGCGGCGAAAATCAAGGATAAAATAATTTTATCCTTTTTGATTGCTTCTACTGGATTTTTTTTTTTTTTTATAGCCCTCTCCCTCACTTTGCCCTTTCCCCTTTTCATCTAAGTCAATCCAGAGCTTTGATGTCGTAATAGTGGCTTTGAGTCTAAGTATCTGTGTGTGAGATTGTTGCAACATTTTCACTTTACATTTTGATTAAATTAAAAGTTTCCCGTTGTGTTGTTGTTTTTGTTATTTCTCTCCTTTAGTCCGTTATTGTTGCTGTTGTTGCCACCTCAAGAGTTTATCACCAGTCTGCCTCTTCATTTACTACGGTTACAAGTCGTTTATCATTTGTCATTGATGTTGAATGTCCTGTGGCGCAGGATGGATGACTGCAGTTGAGTTGACTGGGGATATAGGAAAGGCCGTCGGTCGATCTGTGTGTTTTTCTATGGCGGCGCCTGGGTTGGCACTACTGCACAAAGTAAACAGTATTAAGTTGAGCTGATTTAATTTTATCCCTTTTATCACTTTCATTATTATTAATACAATACTTTCACTACAATTGTGTGTGTTTAGTTCAAAAGTATTGGTCGTTAGGTGGTGCTACTAGCAGTGAAGCTACTGCTGCTATTGCAGCTGCTGCATGTCTCATGATGTCGGTGGTTTTTTGTACTAATTAAAGTGAATGTAGATGGTTTCTCGGGGATTACTTCGAAACATTTGGGGTGGCTTTTAGTTTAACTGAGGTGTCGTGATTTCTTTCATTCAGTTGTTAAACTCTTGAGTTCTATCGAAAACTATGCAGCTTTCGAAAACCATTAATTATTTTATTAAATGCAGTAGAAAGCGTTGTGAGATTGTCTTTCTGCGTTTTATTGCACTTAATACAGAATATTAAAAATCTGTTTCACAAAGACCAGATGGAGCAGCAATTTTGGTGTGGATGAAATCCTTCGCCTCATTTTATTCACAGAGACTTTTCTGATAGAAAAACTAAAGGAAAATCTTGCATTGTACTAAAAATCTTATATTGGTTGGTATCAATCAAAACCAAAAAAAAAAAAAAACACATCCTCCTTCCTTAGGTGGGTGCATCCGTATTTATACATTCCATTTCCGTATTTATACAACCCATAATGTGGCTATTCGCAGAATTGTTAATGTAAATTACTTTTATTATGAGTGCGATGGTCTGATCATAGAAATGCTATTTTTTTTAATAATGTTGAAACAGGATAATTTTAATATCGTACTAGCGCAAAGTAAGTACAGGAATAAAGGTTTGATTACTACAAAACATTTCATGAATTTGAAGCTTGTTTTTTTATATTCAATTGTTCAATATGTCAAAAACTTTAACGCCCTGAAAGAAGTGTTTATAGTCCGTCTGTTGGAGTGGCCTCTCAAATCTAAAATCTTCATACAGCCTAAAATTTTGCTACATCGTATCAGACGTTGGAAATTGGCTACGTCAGCAAACGCCTTCTGAACGCTTTAGATGTATACAAATTATGCGGTTTTTTTAATTACATTTTTTCCCAATAATTCCTCAATAGTTGACAGCAAAAGTTACTAAAGCTGGTTGTGGGAACCAAAATTGATTGCATTGTTAGGTCTTTTGTGACACTCCCCATAAATATTAATCGATTTCCCGAAATCAATTTCTTCCCTGTATTTCCTAATGTGCTAGCTGCGGTAATTTTTGTTCATGCAATAAAATGGGCAAGTAACACTTGGCAGAAATGGAAACAGCGCCAGGCGAACATCGCTAAATCGATTCAGAAATGGACTCCAAACCGATTGGTATAAATTTTGTGCAGTGAAAATTTCAAAAATTTGAAAATATTTTCCCCATTACATGGTTTTTATTGCATAGGATTTGAATTCCATACTGCTGCAGGATAACAGCTGAATGTGGCCTAAAGATGTTCAGAGACTTTTTCTTTACGTGATAGCACCGAAAGCAAATTTCTTTCAGTTTTGTGTAGTTTCAAACAGATAATATAATTTATCACATAGCCAGACCTAAACTACAGCTGGGATTTACCCAATGAGCTAATTTCAAAAAGTTCACATTCCGTTGACATACAGGGTCTCCTGAACATTTTTTTCAACGGTTACTGCAAACTGGATATATTCTCCTGCACATTTTCTTCTACGACTATTGCAAACTGTATGTATTCGGAGCAAAATCAACATATTTTGGTTTTTGTTTGTGCCAAAAAGGTGGATTTGTCATTAAATCACTTATTTTTGGCCTTAATTGGATGGATTTGCAAGTAAAATTCTTCCTCTAATTTCGAGGCTGGCATTGCTGGTTTAATTGAAACGGAGCTGAAGTAGATGAATTCACTACAATATCATAGTTATAAACTCAGTTCAGTCAGTTTACCAAACTAGAGCAGTTATTGTTATCGCAACAAAAAATGTAATTTTGTGCTCATTAACCAAAATATTTATTTATGTTGTCTCCTGTTCAAACTCAAACTTTGAACAGGTAACATTTCACAGTTTTCGACCAATATTGTCTACATCATCAGTTTGGGCAAGTAACATATGGTTGTTAATGACGATAATACAAGTTGGTTTTACACAAAGAAGATTTCCTTATAATCATCTCTAAAAGCATTTTCAACTGTCTTTACTGAAGTCTTCTACAAAAACATGTAATATTAAATATAATGCTAAATTCGGGCGTGACTTCATACAATTTTTGCCGTATCGAACTGCTAGTTTACGGAAAGTTATTTTATTTCCATCTAATTTTTTGGGTCTTCTCTATTATACGATGCAATGTTAATATATAGTCAATTTGGGATTTACTACATATAAAGCGGCAATGATTAGCTTCTGTTAGATTACACGTAATAGGCTTTTTACGTATCACACTGATAGAGCCGTATATGCGATGGATAAAAGATTGATGCGATGAAAATTGGTACGTATACTTAGACAAACTCTTTTGGTAGAGGACATAAAACACTTCGATATTTTTTCGCAATATGTTTCCACTGTTGCCACAGGAACATTAGAAATAGGGACATTTTGTCATACTAATCGAGAGTGTCTCAGGGAGCAGGATGTGGTTATTGCAGCTTATATAATTTAGCGAAGTCTAGATTTATTTGCGTTTTCTATGATCCATGCCATGCGTATGTTATTTGCACTTAAGTGATGATCCACGGGCACGCGTTCTTAAAACACTAAAACTGTGCCTTCCATCTATTGTCATATGATCAACCGGGTTGTCGTGTTATGATCAGAAGACAACCGCGTTGCATCACGGACATTTTTATGCAGAAATGTGGTTTCACTTTTCTCCAATGAGTTTAATAACTTCCCCTTTCCATGACGCGTTGGAAGCCCTCTTCTACTCTATTAAATTAGCACATTGTTGACGGCTTTTCAGCATGTTATTCCATCCAAGCAAAATGATCAGCGCTTTATCGATGTCGACGTATAATTTATACAGCGCTTAAGGTATTGAAACTTTTCGCCAGTGATGATGGAACCTTCTCTTTTACGAAAACTATTTTCCTCAAAACAAGCCAAGTCTACTTCATCTGCTGATGCAAATACCCATGATTTCTTCTCGTGTATTGGGGGAACAGATAAATTGTTTGCTGTTTTTGCCGCAACTGTAAGTTATGGTTGAAATTGTTGGATGTAAATAGCCATATTGTAAGACTGGATACTTAGCAGCACCAGAACTGTGAATTATTAATGATGTCGTATTAGCGTTACATAATTTTTTTTGTGCAAAAATGTAGAGTTTTGGGCCGAATGAGCGTCAAATGTGGGATGGTTTGATTTACTTTTTAAATTTCGAGAAATCTGCAACTGCGGTATATGGTTTGTTTCTATAGGGTGGCGCATAAGCAACGTTAAGATTTGATCAGTGAATAAATTTTTTGTTTAGGTCTTTTTTTCGTCTCTTTACAGAATTAACTAAATAATACTTGGGAAATCTAAGATGGAAAGGCTTAGCACAGAACAAAGAACCAAAGTTGTTCAATTTTACTTTGAAAGTCAGCATTCGATTATTCAGATCATATGAAAATTTCTTTCATGTTCGAAATGCTCCTAGCGCTCCAACAATTTACCAATTGGTTCAGCGTTTTGGGCAACAAGGGGCTGTCTGTGATCTTTCGCGTGCTGGAAGACCTCGTGAGTTCGAAATGAAGTGAGCATTGCTCGAGTGCAAGCAAGTATTAAGAAAAACCCCGAAAATTCCACCAGGCGACGTTCTCAGCAGTTAGAGATGTCTAGGCGGTAGTTGCAAAGAATTTTAGTTATGTTACATCTTTTCCCATATAAGATGCAATTAGTTCACGAGCTAAAACCAAATGATGCACAAGAACACATTCAACATAGTCGTCGTTAATGTTACTTATGCGCCACCCTTTAGAAGCGTAGAGCAAGGCTGCTTTAGGTGGGAGAATTTGAAGTCAAGAAAAGGAACGTAGCCGTAGACCGAAAATAAGTAAAACGCAGAAGTTGAAATCGTCGTTTCCGATAGTTTCGTGCTAAATGCAAGAAGAACTTTTAATTAGAATTGGATTGACTCAACAGACAATTTTATATCGTTTAAAAGTGTGACTGAAGTGAAGTGAACTGAAGTTCCATATTATTTGAGGTCTAGAAATATTAAACGCTGATTCTGCATTTGTGGAAATGTTGCTTACCAGCCATAAAGAAAGGAGTTTTTTGCATCTTACAGTAAATGGTGATGAGAAATGGATACGATAACTCACAGAAAAGAAAATTATGGGACCCCAGCCGAATGAAATGAATGGAATGAAGCTTATGTCGTGTATTTGTTGGATCAATATAATGGCGCATTATGAGTTGCCCAGTATAGTTTGAGAACGCGTCAAAGATGGACATCAGCAAAGATATACGGTATATTTTGATAGTACGCTATATTTTGCAATTTTTCTTCGATAAAGCCTGATAAAAATGCAGAATTTTCGTGGTAAAACTCCATATGAAAAAGGACGGTAATGAAATTTGGAGCCAAATTTTTCCCCCAGAAAAATTGTCTTGGCTGGCAACGCCAACTTGAGTTTTTGTTGGTTTCCAACACTAAACTACCAGTAATATAAATGTTTATGCCGCAATATGTTAGATAATTCATTTAAGATATTGAAAATGAAATAGGATTACAAAAAAAGACTCAACTTAACAATTTTACAAATACGTGATCGAACATATTATAACGTATAAATATCAGCTTTTCAGTGATGGAAATCAGTGCGAGAAAAGCTGGCAATGCCGTTAAATCTTTTCACGATCAAACAATGTCTCGTGGAAGAACGTAGCACCTAATTTAAAGGCGATAACGAAATATGGAAAGATATGGATACTGTGAAAGCCAATCATGCACAGTTGGCAATTAGTCCTCAAATTTTGATGTGAGGATGCATCACGCTCTAGCAGCACAATTGTCAAAAATATCAACAAGGCACTGCAGACCAAGTCAAGTCCGATCGTCAAGTAAGCCCCGTTTGGATTAGATAACAACTAGATAGTGCACAAAAAACATTTGGTACCACTTGAATAAGGCTGGATAACGTAAAAAAGTCCCATGGACCGAATGCCCATCAGCGAATTACTGCTAAATAGATTCCTTTCTGAAACGGATGGTGACTAGCGATGAAAAGTGGGTAACCTGCGAAAAAGTCAAGCGGACGTGGTTGAATAGTTTTAAGCTAGAGCAAATGACGGCCGATCCAGAATCGACGGTCAGGAAGATTTTACTGTGTTTTTGGTTTATTGGCACAGAATCAGCTGTTATGAGCTGCTCCTCTACAGCCACACTCTTAATTCGGGACTGTACTCTCAACAATTTGACCATCCGATCGCCAGCTTTACTCAATCGGGGAGGCCACACATCGAAAGCGAGTCGGCAGAAGCTCTCAGAGTTTAGCTGGGAGGGTTTTCCGCATGTACCTAAAAGTTCGGATCTGGTATCAAGTGATTACCACTTGTCCCAGTCTACGGCGAATAATTTTGCTAGTGAAAAATTCGCCTTCTGAGAAGTTTGTGAAAATCGTCTGTCTCAGTCTTTTTTTTCCAATAGGGATGAGGGTTTCTAAGAAAGGGGCATAGTGAAGTTATTTGGAAAATGGCAACAATCTGTCGAACAAAGCGGAGTATATATTTTTTTTTTGCTAAATTAAGCCTTTAATGTATAGGTATATAACAATAATGGCCTTCATTTTTCTCTGCCTTATAAAGAATTAAAATGTTATTTTTTTGTACTCAACAAAAACCCTTTTATGAACAATCTTTAATAATCATTAAACTCATCTTCATCCACAATGTAACTATAGTTGTATTATCTAAATCGGCATTTAAATTTAAATAACGTTAATTTCAAACAATTAACGATAATGAATGCGTGATTAACATCGATTCGGTTGACGGAAAGTCGTCAACTAAAAGGAGATAATAGCTAAACAATCGAAATGTCGGTTGTTGGATCAATCCATCTACTAAACCAATCAACAAAAGACCAAGTTAGCACCACCACTAACCGCATCATATAATTTGGTAAATTAAGTATACTTGACACGCATAAAATCGCGTTAATGTCAACACACATATGTATTACATGCACACACACACACAAACATGCATTCACTTTATTCATTCGCATAAACGTAGTATATGTATGTATATACACATATACGTACATTCATTCGTATAACGGCAAACATGTTTGTTGCAACTAAACAATGCTTATCTACTGGAGTCAAGTTGACACAAGTCGACTTTGCCACGGGTTACAAAAGTGTAGCTAAAGCTTTCACATTTGCGTACAATATAACTACAAACAAATGCACAAACAGACATACACACATATATGTATATATATACATACGTACGTATGTGAGTTCATATGTATATAAGTGTAAAGACTTTGCGGGTAAAAGCCACAAAAACAAAAGTCGGATAAACTCTTAACGAATATACATACAATGTCATTAATGTCTCTGTGTTCGTGCGAATGTTTGCATATGCTAAATATGTTTGTGTATGCAAATGCATTTACTTACTCTCTACTCTACTCTCTCACATGTGTATGAGATACAACAAAGAAACATGACAAAAACGCTTAAATATTTAACTTGACCCTTTCCGTTCTCAACATCGCGCTATTGCCTAATAACGCAACGCAAAAGAATGGTACAATTTACTCGCACACATAGCTAGCTACATATATATGTGTGTGTGTGTGTAGACAGAGAGAAGGACTACAATACATAAACGGTTTGTAGGATAATACATCCGTGTCTACAGGGCAGTTATTTGATCCTGCACGCTACTTGATAGAATGTGGTAAAATGTCTTCATATGATTTCCTGAAGTTGTTCTTGAAGAATTGTTTAAATTTTAAAAATTTTAAGGATATAACAACTTTCATTCATTTCAAGGATATAACAACTTCATTTGGAAGAACCGACTTATAAATATCCTCACTGTCGAATTTCAGTAATTTTTTACTTCGAAAATGTAGAGTTATCCATTTATTGGTTTTAAAACCGCTGTTCTGGTGGGGCTGTCAGCTTTTATAATACAAGGTGGGATAAAAATGGGGTTTTTCAAATTTCGTGAGTTACGTATGTTCGATTTTGGCATTTTTTTTTTTTTTTATGTCGGTACACATGTCTGTTATATATGTTGACAATATCAGCCATTTTGGATTGTCAGTTTGTTTTTGACAGATAAAAAGTTTAGTCGTGTTTTGGTGTGCTTTTCGATTTTTTATTATTCGAAAATATAGATCAAAGAAAGTGTATTAAGTTTTCTGTAAAAAATGAAATTAAATGTACAAGGACATTTGAAATGTTGACTGTGGCGTTTGGCGAGTCTACTATGAGGAGAACACAAGTTCAATTGTGGTATAACCGGTTTAAGGAAGGCCAAGAAGATGTCAATGACGATGCTCGTCCTGGTCGCCCTAGCACGTCAACAACCGATAAAAACATTGAAGCAGTGAAGAAAATGATTTTGAATAATCGTCGAATCACTGTTAGAGAGGTTGCTGATGATGTTGGCATATCGTTCGGCTCATGCCAAGCAATTAGTACGGATGTTTTAGGCATGAAACGTGCGAAGATTGTTCCAAAATTGTTAAATTTTGAGCAAAAACAACGTCGCATGGACATCGCTCAGGAGCTGTTGAACGTCGTCAACGACGATCCAGATTTCCTCAAAAAGGTCATAACTGGTGACGAATCATGGGTGTATGGCTATGACATTGAAACCAAAGCCCAATCATCCTAATGGAAGCGTTCAGAAGAGCCAAGACCGAAAAAGCACGTCAAGTTCGGTCACATGATGGTGCATCATGAGTTCTTGCCACAAGATCGTAGGGTCAATAAGGAATACCGCCTTGAAGTTATGAGCCGTTTGCGCGAAGCAATTCGTCAGAAACGCACAGAATTGTCGAAAAACCAATCATGGATTTTGCACCATGATAACGCATCAGCTCACACATCGATGCTTGTGCGTGAGTTTTTGGCCAAAAACAAAACCGCAATTATGCCCCAGCCACCGCATTCACCGGACTTGGCCCCCGCTGAATTTTTCCTCTTCCCAAAACTGAAGACACCGATGAAAGGGAGGCGTTTTGCTACGATTGAGGAGATAAAAGAAAAATCGAAACAGAAGCTGTTGGCGATACCAAAAAGCGCGTTGTAGAAGTCTTTCGAGGATTAGAAGAAACGCTGGCACAAATGTATTATATCTGAGGGGGACTAGTTTAAAGGGAAATAAAATAGAAATTGATGAATAAATAAATACTTTTTGAAAAAAATTGAAAATAACGGTTATTTTTTGATCACACCTCGTACATTTCATCTGAAGTGCTGTTTATTTAGTGAAAGGTATGCCATTTACTGATAAAATCGTTGGCAACTGAAGATAAAATCATCTTCAGTGACGAGGCCCATTTCCATCTTGATGACTTCGTCAATAGGCAGAATTGTTGCATTTGGGGTGAGGAAAATCCCCGACTGATTCACAAGAAGCAAATGCTCAACGTGCCACTGTGTGGTGTGGGTTTTGGGCTGGAGGAATCATTGGACCTTTTTTTATGAAAGTAAGGCATGTCAAGCGCAAACAGGCAATGGTGTTGGGTATCGTGAAATGATAACCAGTTTTTTCGTGCCTAGAATTGAAGAAATGAATGTGAAGGGCATGTGATTTCAACAAGACGGCGCCACATGTCATACAGCCAGAGAAACAATTCAATTGCTGCATCAGTCATTTAAATCTTGCGTTCTTGTTGGGACACTCAATCGACTATTTTTCCCAAAATCGCAGATTCAATCGCCAACATAACTATCGACCATTATTTAAGCTACGATCGTATCGATGAGTCTGACGAACATTTCGAGTAATTGAGTAATCGACAAGTGTAATAAATTCTTCTCAAATTGCGGTGTTTGGAAACGTTGTTAAACTGTAGGTCTTGTTGAGTGACTCGAAAAATTGAGTGCGTATAAAATTTCGAAAGGAGTTACAAATTACATTATTAAAAAGAAATACAATAATACTATACGAGTAGGTACGAGTACATACAATTTGAATTTCATGTTTTTCTGCAATTTTCACATTTTATTATTTATTATCTACGAGTCATGGCGCCAGTATGTTTTTCAAGTTCAGATGAATTATTTGCAAGAATTATTTTTTACTTTTCTTTTGCGTTCTCCTCTTCTATTCTTACTTATATGTCGAATTTTGAAGTTTTATGGCAATCATAACTACTTAGGTGAATTTGAGAGTTTCGTTAAGCGTAAATGATTCATCAAAGGCATTTTCCTCGTCGGAACCTCTGAATTTAAATAACAAAAAACTGGAGTATTTTGTTATACTAAGTGGCTGTTGAAAATTTTGCCGTTAGTTATTAATATTTCCTAAAATTAGAAAATCGTTTCTTTATTGAAGGTGCTTTACCAATTCGGTGTTTATGCTACCTTATCATGCTCTCCGATACATTTCCATTGTTTGTTTACACTCGCAGACGGAAGCAATAACAGAGACAGGAACCCTTCTAAGCATCTCAACAATTGTATGGGATTGTAAAGCACATGACCAAGTTAGTGGCATTATTCAGATGCAACCGTAGCAGCACCTGCAATATGTCTTAAATCCTTGCAAGCTAAATGGCCAGTATAAGCTTTGGGCTCCCTTTTGTTTAGAAAAAATATACAGCTGTGTAGTGAAAGGGTAAATTAATTATGCAGAAAGCGTTAGACGATTCTGAGTAGCAAAACTGGGAAAGATAGAATAAAAAAAAGGGAAATCCATAACAGATGCTGTATTTAGAATTGTTCCAGCCATTACTTTGGCAGCGCGCAGTATTAGTCCTACATATAAAGATATGTGATATTACTGTGCACACATACAATCTCATATGAATGCACATTTTCTGCACCATAATTTCTCAATGAAAAGAGTTTAGTTATGGCCATTTCCGGCTGTTTTGGTGGTTGGTAATTTCTTTGCCTTTCTTATTAAACAGAGATGTCCTGTAGTGTCCTATTTCGTGAGTTTATTTATAGAATAGTGCGGGAGAATAACAATTAATGCGTTTTTGGATTTCGCCGAGAATAACATATTTTGTTCCTCGAAGATACATTTTTTGACAAGGGGGAAATGTTGGAGAAGATCTTTAACTAATAAATTTAAATATATTGATATTGATAATAAAAATAATGATAATATTGGTAAATATCAAAATAAAACTATAGAGTTTTTGCGATGTTCAAAAGCAATTGAGAAATCTGCTGTAATGATTGCTTAATAAATGTTGCGATGTCAAAAAATAGGATAGCGCCATTAGAATAACACTTATATTTAGTGTAATAATAATATTTCAATTTTAAGAATTTTATCATTTTATTATATTATATATTATATTATCATTTTCTAATTGGTGAATGTTTGTTCAAATTTATTTTTCTGCTCCCGAATATAATCCACCAGGTAAATCCTGATTTCCAAATGATAACTAGAGAAAGTTTTTTTTCTTCAATAATTGAAGGCTTAAAAAAAAGTTAAAAATTTCTGACCGCACGACATAAAATTCTGAATACTAAAATATAAAAAGTCATTTTTTTCCAGATATGAGCTTGATCAACGCAACTTTTCTTTCTGCTGAAGCAGTTTTGCCCACTTCTATCATTTACGTAACCTATGTATCGATTTATCGATATAAGTATAAGTGGGCGTGTCAAGAATGTGCTCTTCTCATGCAATAAAATGTCCTTCTTGTACGTATTATAATATACCGACTTGAAACATTTTCCTCTAATGAAAATTCATATTCTTTTGGTAGCAGTTTCTCCAAAAATTATATGGATTAAAATGCCTTTTTCTAATATCTGCCTTCTCCACTTATACCGTAAAAGCAATACAATTTTTGAAAAGAAATCTAAAAGGCGATCCAAAGTGGTTTCGGTCCTTGTGAGTACTTCTTAACTGACTACTCCTAGTTATTACAGGTGAAATGTAGAAAAACCGCTATAGACGGAATTTTGTTCAGGAAGCCCTGGAGTTTTTGGGAATATAGAGAAATTTGCGTGTCTTTACACACAGCTTTTGCGGAAATTTTGTTCAGGGAGCCCGAACAGAAGCCAGAACACTTATTATTATTTAACATATCTTTATATATATAATTCTACTGTACGGGCGTTGTCAGTGAACTCCTCCTAAACGGCTGGACCGCTTTGCATAAATTTTTGTATATGCGTCTGGGTGGCGCCCGGAATGGTTTAGATTTACAATTCGGTCCAATTGGACAAAGGGGCGTGGTACCTCCCATACAAACAAAAAATTAAAAATCAATTATTTCTGCTCCTGCTTACGGTATTTGAACAAAATTTGGTGTGTAGGTTTGGTGTACATATCTTAAGTGCTACTGCAAATATGGGCGGTATTGGACAATGGGGCGTGGTACCTCCCATACAAACCACAAATAAAAAATCAATTATTTCTGCTCCTGCTAACGGTATTTAAACAGAATTTTGTATTTTGGTTGAGTGAACATATTTTAAGTTCTTCTGCAAATATAGGCGTGGTACCTCCCATAATAATCTTCTTCATGTATATAATTCTACTGTACGTGTGTATGTCGCTGAACTCATACTAAACGGCTGGACCGATTTGAATAAATCATTTTCAGTGAATATTATTTTAATTCGTTGAGTCGCGCATCATTTTCTGAAACAAAATTAACGTTTAACAAAAGTGGTTTGTTTTGCTTCGAATTGGAACACAACGAGTGCGGCAATAAAAATAAAATTTGAAGGCAAAGCAACGTTTGCCGGGTCGGCTAGTAAAATATAAAAAATGCCTGTTTTGTGAAAATAAAAACCGATATCAAATTTAATGCGTAAGAGTATGACTTCTCGAGTGGAACAAACTTTTATGTTTTAAAGCCTCACCTCTGAAACAGGTTAGTTTTATGATGTTTTTAAATGAGAAATCAGTTTAGTCGAATCAAATTCCTATACAGTGCCGTTTTTTATCTTAAAAAAAAATTTCAAGTTGATACGATATTAAAACCAAACCATTTCAGTGGTATACTTTTTCAAATTTGACAATTTAACTATTGAAAGTTGTAGTTAGAGAAATTCCTTTTGCGTTTCTATTTTAATGGGTGACATATATAAAGTATATATATAGATGTAGTAGTATGTAGATGTAGTATAGATATAGATATATGTATAGAGTATATATAAAGATGAATTTACGTCTATTTTTAGTTGCAAAAAGAGAAAACTTAACTCTCAACAAACAAATTCCATTTACCTCTTAATCAAAGTTTTCAATCGGTTCAAAGGTGAAGTGTGGATTGTGGGAATAAGTATGTAATGTAAATGCATAATCTCAGCTGGGCAGTTTGAAACTTGAAGCAATCGCATATAAGTAAACGCTTACTTACTGTTACAATACATAGTTACAGTTACATACAAGCATATGCGTTCGAAATTTTAGCAATTTTATCCTGCTGTAGCAACCAAACGGCTAATGATACCGCGTTCATTTTTTGACAACGCATCAGCCTATTATGTTCTTTACGAGTCTACGAAAGCATATCATTTTATGCCGTGCTTAAAATTTGTTTTCGAAATAGAACACAACAATATTATTGCTTTGCATTTAGCTTGAAAAAAAAAAATATGAGACATTAGGCTGAAATGTATATGTATCAGACTAGACGTGTTTCAAAATTCAACGTAATTCATAAGATGTCGCAATTCACTTGGCGATTTCAATGTGCCTGCTCGTAGCATGGACCGCATATTTAAAAAATTAACGCCGGCGGATCATGCCATAAAAAATAAAAATGAGCATTTCCAATTCGCCAAGCAAGAAAGAAGATCGTTCTTTAAACTGCGAAGTGCTGTAAATTTTTGGAAACTGGACTCAGGTTTTGGAGCACAAAAGCTATGAATTCAAAATGGTCTAGTTATAACGGGATAGTTAAAATTAATTTATTCCATGGTGATATTAGACAAATAATATACCACAAATAGAGGATTATATTGAGAAATCTGTTCTAACTTTAAATATTAAACGGCACACAAACCGCCGTTCGAATGGACTAAAATCATTTCATAAGTGGTGTGAATTTTTGGACACTTGATTTAGATTTCGGAGCACAAAAACTATGACTTCCAAATGGTTTACTCCTGAAGAGTGCTAGTTATGATTTACTTATTCTTTACTGATATTAGACTCGACTGTAGCTACCAAACGGGTAATGACAGCGCGCTCAGTTTTTGATGACAACGCGCCAGCCTGTTATATTGTCTATAAGTCCACGAAAGCATATCGGTTTATGTCGCATTTAAAATTTGTTATCGAAATGGGACGCACGAACATTATTGCTTTGTATTTAGTTGGAAAAATGCTATCATTTTGTTGACAACGCGTCAATCTGTTATATTGTTTACAAGTCCACGAAATGGGACGCACGAACATTATTGCTTTGTATTTAGTTGAATAACTGCTATCAGACATCAGGCTTAAATGTATGTGTATCAGACTAAAAATCTTACCTAATTCATAAGAAGTCACAATTCACTTGACGATTTGACTGTGTCTGCTCGTAATATGGGCTGCATAATTAAAAAAAATTAACCAACAATATTAATTTACAAAATAAAAAAGAGCAAGATTTTATATTTGCAGTTCGCCAAACAAGAGCAAATATATTTCTTCAAACTGTGAAGTGCTGTAAATTTTTCGAAACTGTATTCAGGTTTTGGAACTCAAAACCAATGAATTCAAATTTTTTAAATTTTTAATTTTTTTTTTTAAATTTTTTTTTTTTTTTTTTTTGTGCTGAAGAGAGTTTGCTATAATCAATCGATATTAGACAAATAATATACCAAACAAATAGGATTCTAATGAGAAACCTTCTCTAACTTTAACAAATCAGCATACAAACTGCTGTTCGAATGGACTAAAATCATTTCATAAACCGAACCAGTGGTTGAAACGAGGGACGAATCACTGAACAGAAGTAATGCAAAATTTTGTTCAAAAATATTACTATTACGTTATCGGGAATCTTTTTAACTAGATCAAAACTTGGCCAGAGGTATATATCTTGCCAGACTCCGACTTGAGCCAAATAACGTGTACTCCAACTCCAAGAATTTCTCTAATGGAATTGTCGGAGGTTCAACCTATGATAGCTGCATCACTAAAATATTTTTGTAACTGATGCTCATTGTGATTATTTCATATTATAAAAATATGGTCTATAAATTAACCTGTATCGAAACGTGTATTCTCCGCAATATCAATATCCAATAAACACTTTGGACATCGCTGCGAAAGCACACAGAGTTTGCGGAAACAAAACCATGAAATTGACCAGCTATTTAAACTGCAAACGTGAACGTGTCAGATGCATTTGTGCACCTAAACCGTTTCGAATAGCATCCACGTAAACGAACTCAAATAGATTTTCGAGGGTATTCACTTATTAACATTCACAGCGACACTCAAAGTGTTTAGCGATTTCTGCAGAATATCAGGGAAGTAGTTGATACTGTGCTCAGTTTACTCATGAGGGACAGTGGATGTGGATATGTGGTTTTATTTCAGATTTAAAGGGAGTAAGCAGTGATTATGGTTCAAGATTACGTTAAGGAGAAAATTCACATGAATGCTAGATAAGAAAATTCATATGAATGCCGAAGCTGATGCAGCTCTACTGAAATATCTCGTAAAGTATTAACATTAGCAGCGTAGTATTATTCGTATGTTTTTTTTGCAGGTATTTGTATAAAATTTTTGAAGGCAGTATTATGTATGTATATGACAATCGTATATCCCAGCGACTACTAGCACGATTGATAGTAACATTTTTTTCCACTGTGCAGCGCATTTAATGCGTCGCTTCTGTTAGAACTGACATCAATGCAGCTGTAATTGTTGTCATTTATGTTACGTGTTCCGCACAGTTGTTGTTGCTGCTCGTGTCGTTGTTTGCTTTTGGTTTGTTGCACCACAGATTTTCTCGTTTAGCATTATGTTTATGCCATTGTTTCGTTTGTTTTCACATCCAGTTTTGCATCATTTTTACCACAGCAACAACACCCGTGACGTACATCCTCATATCCGCAACATCGAAAGAAAAAAAAAAGGTCAAACAATTAGTTGTGACCCCAAAAATGAGGCTAACTGTGTAAAGAAGGCATTAGAGCAGCAAGAGTTCAAAAAGACAAAACAAAACTTATTATTTACATTTTTTTCTTCTTTTTTCATTCAATCTTTTCTTAGATAACTTTGCTCTGTGGTCGGTAATATAGTATACAATTAACCCTTTTCGGGAGACGAGGGCCGCCTAATAGAAAAAATATTAAACAATGTTCGGATAATACTAAATTTTCCACAGTATCTATTTAAAGAAATTATAAACGAAAAGTAAAACGTACAATTTTGTTTTGTATAAGAAATAATAGAGGTCATTATGCAATTTTGGATCTTTTTATTTTATGGTAAATCATACATTTATTATATTTATGCCTTCTTAAACCACGTGACCTGAAATGACAGTTTTCTACTGCAAGAAAACTAAAAATTCTTGTATTTTTTAAATCACAATGTTTTGGCTTTTTTTCCATACTATTCGAAATAACATTTCGTTGCACAAACAAACATGTATTGGTTAATGAATGTTAAATATGATATCGTTCATTTCTATTCTCCTCCACCACAATGGGGTTAAACTAAGATTTTGTCTCCATGTGTATTGCAAATGATTATCAAATAAAAACTCAGCATGCTTGAATGTATTTACATGACTTCTTTTCAGTTTTATGATTCGTTTTAATTGTATGACATGACGACAAACATATGAGTAGTATGAGTAAATCTGGTCACAAAAGGACTACAAATATTTGCTAGTATGCAGAACATTCGAAGCAATCACACCTAATAACATAATAAATACCTTTTTCAATTTTTTGTTTGCGAAATTAAAAATGTGGAGTAAACCGCAATTGTTTGCTGTTGCGACAAAGTATATGAGAAATTCAAGGTGTTAAGAATATTTCTCACACAATGCGTACTGAATAACTAATTACGGGAATGTTATATACTTCTGCCTTCTGTCGGCATACGATACATTTTGAAGAACCAGAAAGAACCTTCACTATATCCGTAAATGAAGGTTCTTTTAGCTCACTGTCAGCAGCTGAAACTTGATCGTAGTTGTGTACCTTTTAGTATATATGTATATTTTTCGTCTAATTCATGGAAACTGCAGCAATCTGGGGGCATTTTTTTGATCCTGCCTTGTTATGTGTAAATTTTAAAACCATGGGAAATATGTCCACGTATAAGGAGTGAGTTATTCATTCAATAAGGATTCTTTGACAGCATTGTTTGACATTTCATCAAGAAAAGCCTTAGCTGGGCGCAGTGTCAACGACTTATTCAGTTAATTATATTATGTATTTCAGAAGTCAGCATTCCTGAAGAAAGATGCCCGTTGAAAAATGACATTATTTTGAGAACGATTCGGTGAGACGTTTATTTTACGTTTCGAACTGATGGATTGGCAGTCTAGGTCAGGTGATATCACACCTTATATCATGACGATCTTCATAAAAGATCGCCCGTAAATTTTTTCACCGCGCTCTCCTAGAAACCAAACAATACCGATGGCATTATCAACGCCAAAGCAATAACAAAGTCCTAAACAATGTCCAGATGTCATCAATAAATACGCCCAACTGAGCAACAACTACCATATGACTGACTACGCTGGTTCTAAGCTGTTCCATACCACCACACAGCCGACTTCATGGGAAAATATTGTTCAATGTATATTATGAAAATTTTCTGATTGTAATTCTCATCATCACATTTGTTGTACTCGAGTTTTTGCTAGGCAACTGGGCACCCATTGCTATATTTAGTTTTTCACCCGATTTCAATGGTCCTCCCCGGGGATAATACTTCTGCTTAAACATTCTTTGGCCTGCTGAATTCGATTTTGGTTGGTTTAATCTAATTTTTGTTTTTCAAATCGGAATCCCACTTCGTTTAGATGAGTCAAACTTAGGGTTGAACCTGATTTTGGTTGGTTGGTTTCAACTTAGGTTGATTGAATCTCATTTTGATTGGCTACATTCAACCTCGGTTGGTTAAACCCAATTTTGATTGGCTGAATCCAGCTTCGGTTGATTTAATCCACATTCAGTTAGTTGAGTCCATCGTTGTCTTGTTGAATCCATAGTTGAACCGAATTTGCGTTGGTTGATTCCAACTTCGATTGGTTGAATCCAACTTCATTTGCTTGAATACAACTTATATCGATTTAATTAAATTCTGGTTGGATGAATTACATCTCCATTGTTTAGATTATTTTCGGATAGTTGAATGCGAATTCGGCCGTTTTAACGGACTCGTTCCATTAGTACTGCAGCGTTTAGGTGATACTAGTTTCCGCTTGAACTGTTAATTTTATTCAAAATTGTAGAAGCTATTTTGAGTTGCCGATACAAATAAGATTCGGCGACAAATTCCAGTCACCGACATCAACTTTAATTTCCGCCGCTAAATAAAATTGCCAAAAAACCAGATTTACACTAGATCGCAAAAATTCTGACCTTTGGCATTTGACTGTCATTTCTTTTGCCTCATTGCCTCATCCTAAATGCTTTGATAGCGAAGTTCAACGACCTTTAGTTGCTGGTGAAAATGTTCGCCGTATTCATCAGTTTAATCACTTAGATTTTTAGAGGCGAAATCCAAGTGGAAGTGCAGGAAATGGATTTCAGCGGCATTTTAAGCATTTAGGCATTTTTTTCAATTTTGTGATCCAGTGTTGTAAATATGAATCAAAATTGCTAATCCCGAGTTGTTGATTCAAACATAAGTTAATAACTAATTCCGAGTTGTCGATAAGAAGGACCCTGGTTGCCGATACAATCCTGAATTTATAATGAACTCGAACCATCGACCAGGTTATGTGTTGCGATATGAATCCAAAATAATAACAACCCCATTGACATGATTCGGAGATGTCGATAAAAATCAGAATTACTAACAAACTCGTTATGATCCTGAATTGTCGATATGATCAAAAAATGCGCAGAAAGTTGAACAAGAATTAACAACAAATTCGAATCACTGATACGATGCCGAGTTGCATATATGAACTGGAATTAATAAATAGAATGCGTATCAGCTATGCAAACTGGGTTGCCGATACGATACCCCAAATCGCCCATGCAAACCAAAATTAATGAAAAACCCAAATCACCGACTCAACATGAGTTGGCGATATGAATCATCGGTATGATACCGAGCCACCGATATGAACCTTAATTAAAATTCGAGTCATTAACATAATCTCGATCTGTTGATATGGAAAAATATTAACGAAAGACACGTATCACTGACTTCTTTAAGACATACTTATTCTGAACTGAATTAAAGACGCCTGTAAATCGACATACATATGTGTGAACTTACCGATTATTCTAAATAGGCCTGACCATCAAAGCAACTCCTGCCAAAGGACAAACTGATCGTTTTAACTCACGTCGAGTGTTGTTTGAAATTCCCGATCACCTTCAAAAGCAGATGAGTTTTCTTTAAATCCGAATTGTTTTCGTATCTAAATTCCATGACAGTTGAGTGTGAATTAGCTTCAAAATATGAATAACACATCTTTTAGCGTTGACCCAGTCAGAGAAAATCTACTACGTTAACATTTCCTGAAGTTTTATGGTTTCTTTTGGCTACCCTAGAATCGACTGCACCTACTTTAGCCGACGAGAAATCTACGTTAGAATCACAGTCTACACAAATAAGCCGGCTAGAAATTGGAAAGCAATGTTACTTTAATCTCGCAAGTATTGCTCGAAACGATTGAATTTGTCATCGACAATAAGAACTTCATCATGGATGAAAGAAATCGTCTTTAAAAATCAACTTTTTCTTTGTTGTTCTAATATTTATCTGAAGTCAGGCTATGTACAGGGTAGGCCATATGAGTGTTGGCGATTTAATTCTTCAATTTCTCGGTAACGCGTGGCGCGGGGTGGCGGGGGGATATGTTGTTCGCTGCGCCGCTTCCTGGAAATTTAGTCGACATGGAGCCGTACACGGGAGTGCAGCGTGCATTTTGTGTCCGAGCGTATTACGAAAACAATAAATCAGTGATTACTGCACGACGTTTGTATCGGCATGAACACGGTTTACACGATTTAAGTGAAGTCCCAAGCGCCAATCTGATACGAAAATGGATCAGAATGTTCGAAACAACCGGCTCAACAGTACCAATTACGGTTCGTGGTCGCCCAGTTTCTGCAAGATCAGCCGACATTGTGGAGCGTGTTCGTGTTTCAGTTCAGCGAAATCCGCAACAGTCAACACGTAAGAGAAGTCAGTCTTTGGATGTCAAAAGAACAACTTTACGACGAATTTTGAAACGTGATTTGCATTTGAAGGCTTGTAAGATTCAGATAGTCCAAGAATTAAAACCCGATGATGCCAATAACCGACTTAACTTTGTCAATTTGATGCTAGAGCGGTTCAACAATTTCAACAACGTGATTTTTAGTGATGAGGCCAATTTTCACCTTAATGGCCATGTGAACAAGCAAAATTTGTCGATTCTGGTCCGAGACTAATCCCCGATGCTTGCATGAACGTCCGCTTCACAGCCCTATGCTTGTCGTGTGGGCTGGGATAACGTCAACCGGTATTATTGGACCATACTTTCGGTTAGAGCGAACAATTATTGCAACATGCTAGCAGAGTTTTTGGTGCCAGCTTTGCAAGAACTTCAAGGCAATACCTCGAGGATGTGGTTTCAACAGGATGGGGCCACATGTCATATGGCTAGGGTATCCATAGAGCTGCTGAAAAATGTTTTTCCTGGAAAACTCATTTCGAAAAGGGGGGATATTGAATGGCCCCCACGTAGCCCCGATCTCTCTCCATGCGATTATTTTCTATGAGGCTACCTCAAATCGGTAGTCTACGAGAATAATCCGACCAATTTAGAGCAGTTGAAGAGGAACATTATTCAGGAAAGTAACAAAATACCGAGAACAACTTTTCAACGAGTTTTCCAAAATTTGCGACTTCGGTTCCAAGAGTGTCAAGCAGCCGAGGGAAGCCATTTGGACAACATTATTTTTAAGTATTAAAAATACCCATGCTTCTACTTTTTAAAAATAAAAATATATTTTTTTATGTTTCGTAGTTTTTTTTTAATTGAATATTTAAACCGCCAACACCCTTATGGCCCATCCTGTATTTTGGAAATATACAATGGGTTTTGGAAATATCTAATGAATCTGTGGAACTTTTCTTCTCACACCCACAAACTAACAAGTCAAATGTTTAATGGAAGTTTAGTTATAATATTTTATTAAAAACAAAACAAAAAATAAAACACAAGTATAAACAATGAATGTTTGAGGGCTCCGTCTTTTATTTATGATTTTTAAATTTACTCTCCTCTGCAGAAAATCAAAAAAAAATTTAATTTGCCGTTTTCTTTCTTTCTTTATTTTATATACTCTTATTACGTTTTCCTTAAGCAATTGAACTCAGGAATGATAACTGAGAAAGCCAATAAAATTGTCAGCTTAATTGTCCTCAATAAATCACCGCATAAACACCTTTTGGCGCGCCAGTTCTTACCTTTTAGCAAAAGGCCTCAAAAACGTTCTCACATTTGCAGGCGAGCGATAAGCTTTTCTTGTAATGAAATTCATACATTTTTCCATTATGCATTGTGTAATCACAATTAATGAACAAATTATAAATTATCCTTAATACGTTCAACACATGTTTAATACATATTCTCTGGGTGAAGCTGGAAAATTATGTTCATATGTTATGTCCGTTGGCGTACGAGAGAAAGTTGCCGTATTCTTCTCAAAATGAAATAAACAGAAAAACTGATAGCACCAGCGTGATATGCAGCACACTGCGAGAAGGAGTCCTACAGCAGCAAGTGTGTAATGCACTAGTCAGGTTGTACAACATCAGCATCATCAAACAACAGCAACGAGATGCTGACGATGACGATGACAACGACAACAATATCAGCAGCATTAACATAATGCATCTACAGCAACATCAACAGTTCAACATGCAATTTTAAAGCTCATTATAAATTTGTGAGGTTTTTTACTCTTTCACTTTGAAAAGGATTTTTCTCTGTTTTCATCATTTTTTTCCTTGTTCTGACATCCTTATATGCGGACGGACGTATGGCGAAATATATTTACCAACAAAATCTCGAATGTTATATGTTATATAAAATGGTAATTGTGCAATATTCGTTTTATGCTTGCAACTTGCAACAACTGTTGTTTTATAATATCATAGTTGCAGTTTTTTTTTTCTCTTGGACATTTGTTTAACTTTGTGGCTGTCTGTGATTTTCGCAAACCATCTTGGATACTTTTCACATTTTCGTTGTAACAGATAAACTAGAGCACAGTGTGAGAGTGATGGTGAACTCCGATATGGTTGAAACATATATTTGTTATTTGGAAATATTGCATTGAAAAATTCTCACTATTTGTTAATCCTAAGAAAGGCGCAATTCGTCTTTATGAGATGTCTATGACAGGAATTGATAACAGCTTTAAAGTTATGAATTCGACAAATTAATTACTTTGAATTTCTGTTGAACAAATTTCGAAAATATCTCTCGTACGTTGTAGACTACAATTTATAAGCAACTAGCCGACCCGTCAAACGTTGCTTTGCCTTCAAATTTTATTTTTATTGGAAATGTTTCATGCCAATCGGTTTATTATAATAAGAAAGGCCATGGATATTTAATTTTTGGTTTGTATGGGAGGTACCACGCCCCATTGTCCAATCCCGCCCATATTTTCAGTAGCACTTAAGATATGTACACCAAACTGATGTCCCAAATTTTGTTCAAATACCGTAAACAGGAGCAGAAATATTGGATTTTTAATTTTTTGTTTGAATGGGAGGTACCACGCCCCTTTGTCCAATTGGACCGAATTGTAAATCTAAACCATCCCGGGCACCACCCAGACGCATATACAAAAATTTATGCAAAGCGGTCCAGCCGTTTAGAAGGAGTTCACTGACAACGCCCGTACAGTAGAATTACGTATATAAAGATTTTGTATTGATGATTTTGATCCAATTAACTAAGGAATAGAATTAAATGTGTACTGAAGTGGAGCTTGGTTGCGTTCTGCCTTCCAATTTTTGTTATAGTTTACGATTTTATCAGTTTGTCAAAGCTTCTGCAACTGAAGTTAATATCGACAAAGTGAAGAAAATTATGCTGAATACCACGATTTAAGTTTGAGAGATACCCGCAGAACTCTCCGTGTCTCACGAAACAATTTGTATCATTTTACGTGACTGCTTTGGTATGAAACGCATTGTTGTTCGAGTAGTTCTGAAGCGTTTGAATTTTCTTAAAAAAAAACTCAATATCGTAAAAGTCGCTGAAGAGATGCTGGATCGAGTGAATTTTGACTCCACATTCATAAAGCCCATTATAACTGGCAGCGATATATGGGTTTTGGAGTTTACGATGTTAATCAGTCAAATAGCTTTGGAATTGCGCTCTCTAACTGAGCCGAAACTGAAAAACCAAGTCAAAATCGAACAAAGATCAAAGTAATGTTGACTATCGCAAGGTTATGCACTGCGAACTCTTGTCAAAAGATTGGATGATAAATATGGAATATTATTTGGGGGCTACGCGCCGTTTGATAAAGCCAGATTCTTCAGAAGAAAGCCTATGATAGCGCATCATCTCGCAAGACTACCATTGCGAACGAATTTCTGACCAAAAACCCGTCAAATGCTATTGAACAACCACCCCATTCATCTGATATGATTCCGGATGACCTTCTTTACTTTTCAAAACTCATTTATAGGCACCCGTTTTCAGTCCATAATGGATATAAATGATAATTTGTAGTGAGAACTGAAGTTTTGTTTCCGGAAAATGGATTTTAAATACGTTTTAGTAATTAGATTATTAGCCGACATAAGTGTATTGTTTCGTAGGGGTCCACTTTAAAGGCGACACAATAAATTTGAGTAAATAATGAATATTTTGTATTTTATTGACCAACTCCTTGCATTTTTTTGATAAAATGTATTTTAAACATGTAGTACAGAGACGGCATATAAACTTATAAAACATACCTTAACTTAAGCTACGTACGAGATATGAAAAAATTTAACGACATTGCCAGCTTTGTCCTTTATCGATTTCCAACACTGAAATCGGAACAGCTGATATTTTCATGTTATAATATTTTCGATAATATATTTGTAAAATTACTAAATTGCGTTTCTTTTTTATTGACATTTCATTTTAGAGTTAATAAATGAATTATTGAATATATTGCGGCACAAACATTTATATTATTGCTACTTTAGTGTTGAAAACCAACAAAAAAAAAAAAAAAAAAAAAATAGCTTGGCGTTGCCACTGAAGAAAATTGTTCTCATGAAAAACATGGTATTAATTGGGGGAAAAATTTAGCTTCAAATTTCAGGATCATTTTTTTTATATGGAACTTTGTCGTTTCCAAAATAAGCTTTGTGGCAGCCTTTAAGCTGGTATCAAAACACATTTGCTTATAAAATCGGAGAAAAGTTCACATTAAAGGACTAGATTTTATATTTTTAGTCTTTTTCCAGTTATTTGAATTTGTTATGCTTGTGTCACGAATATCGCCCTGCTTGAAATCTTTGAAACCTCTTCACAAGCAATGCTTCATAATCTGATTATTACCCACAGGATATTTCCAAAGTTTTGAGCTTTGTAGTCTGATATTTAACAATAGAGTAAGTTTAAGAGTGCAGGAATATGTGAATTCGTTCCAAGTCAACAAATCAATTTTGTATTCAAAAATCTCTTTTTCTCCACTGTGCTTCAGTCACAAAGCAAACCGCCACAGCGGCCACAGTAACAACTTTGTGAATTTGTAAATGCAAAAGGCCGTAAATTCATTTCATAATCTTTTGCTTCTCATACCATCCAGACTCCAAAACAAAAAAAGAGCTTATGGCACGCGACCGATTTTCAGGTCATACTAACCCGACTCAGTCTACTCCCGGTTATTCACTCATTCAATTTATCGTTTTATCCAGCTGTTTTTTACCGTCATATTTTCCATCATTTGTTTTGTCCATATTTGCCGTAAGCATAAAAAACGATGCTTCTTTTTTATTTATGCCTCGGAAAAAGAAAATTGATGAAAATTACAAATTGAGCATAATGCATGTTGCATGCCGCATGTTGCATGTATGTCTGTAATCACATTAGCCTACATATACAGACGAACATTACTCATAAGTGGCATGTTGTATCTGTGAAGATGTACGCTTATTTGTAGTCGACATTAACATACAAACTGATGCTGATGTGTTAAGTTTTGTAAATATTTAATGTGAGTTTCAGGTATGTCTGACATTGCATACTGTTTTAAATCAATGAAATTTAATTATAAAATATATACAATTTATGTGGTATTCCAGTTTAAGGATGTTGTTCGAATAGACCACTGTAAAATCGCCGACATTTAGGATGTGAGTGATTTCTATCTTGTCAGATTTTATCCTAAAAGTATCTGCCAGTTTCAATGCTTGAAAACATAATAAACTGGGATTGAATATTAGATAAATATTTATATATACGGTCCAAAAACTAAGGTGAATTTTCAAATTTCGCTGGCTACGTACATTCGACTTTCGATTATTATTTTTTTTTATGTTGGTACACTCGTCGCGAAGATATGTTGACGGTTTTATCCATAAGCATGTTTAGTTTGTTTGTGAGAGGCATAAATAAGACAAATGTTTTCGGTGTTCGGCGATTTTCTGCTATCGAAAAAAATGCATCAAAGGAGTTACATCAAATTTTGTGTAAAAAATGGAATTAATTGCTCAAAAACACTTAAAACATTAACAGTGGCATACGGTGAGAGTATTGTGAGTCAAAAAAAATGTTAACAAGAGGTACAAGCTTATCACAGAATGTCCAGAAGATGTGAATGACGACCGTCGCTCTGGACGCCCCAGCACATCAACAAGCGATGAAAATGTTGAGAAAGTGAAGAAAACTGTTGTGAAGAATCGTCGAATCACAATTAGAGAAGTTGCTGAGAATGTCGGCATATCGGCTGGCTCACGACATGCAATCTTTTCGGAAATTTTGGGCATAAGATGTGTGACAGCGAAGTTCGTTCCAAAATTGCTGAATTTTGACCAAAAACAACGCCGCATGAGCATCGTTCAGAAATTGTTGAATGACGTCATCTTCGTATGATCCAGATTTGCTTAAAAGGGTCATAACTGGTGACGAATCATGGGTATATGGTTATGACATCGAAACCAAAGCCCAGTCGTCCCAATAGAAGAGTCCAGGAGGGCCAAGATCAAAAAAAGCACCCCAAGTTTGATTAAATTTCAAGGTTTTGCTCGCTGTTTTCTTCGATTACCATGGCGTAGTGCATTAGGAATTCTTACCACAAGGTCGAGCGGTAAATAAGAAGTATTACCTTGAAGTTGTGCAAAGTTTGCGTGAAGCAATACGAAAACAACGTCCGGAATTGTGGAGTAAAAATCATGGCTTTTGCATCATGATAATGCACCTGCTTACTCATCTTTGCTTGTGAGAGATTATTTGGCTAAAAAACAACACCGTTATCATGCCTCAGCCACCGTCTTCACCAGATTTGGCCCCCTGCGACTTTTTCCTGTTCCCAAGATTGAAGAGACCCATGAAAGGATGGTGTTTTGCGATGATTGAGAAGATAAAAACCGAATCGCTAAGAGAGCTCAAGGACATATCAGAACTGATTCGAGCATTGGAAAAGACGCTGGCACAAGTGTATTATATCTGTATTATATTTTGAAAAAAATTAAAATTCACCTTCACCTTTGAACACACCTCGTACATCACAAATATAAATTTTTATCCAAAAATTAGTAGCATGTTTCAATAAAAATTATTTCAGAAATAATTTTTTTAGTTTGTAGCATAGTGACAGATATCTGCACCAAATTTCCCATTATACATTTCATAAGTGTTTGAGCTTTCGTAAATACTGATCTCGGTGATTTTTTAAATATATGATTGTACAAAAAATTACATAAAACATAAGGAAATGGGAATGAATATTAAATAAATATTGGATGTATATTTGGATATAGATAATATGTCATAATTATTTATAAATAACGAGTATGCTTATGATTTTCCCAAATTCGCGTTGCTTAAAAGCATAGATTCTTTACGGAAAACTACCTTATCCAAATAGTAACAGCAGGTTTCAATATGCTCGTGAATTATTTCAGAAATATTTATTTCTTTAAGTTTGTAGCACAGTGACAGATATCTATGCCAAATTTCACATCATAAATGTCATTAGTGTAGTAGTGGGCTTGGTTTTGTACGGCGCAAAAAGAGATTTCGGTGATTTTTAAAATATATGATTGCACTAAGCAGAATTTTTTTTTTTAATTTTGTTTGTGAAATGGAATTTCTGTTGTAAAGATATATAGGAAGTTGCAGGAGACCTTTGGTGGGCATAGTTTATGGAAATGAAATGTATACAAGCGCCGTAAACAACTCAAAGAAGGCCGAGGACAAGCTGAGGACTAAGAAGGCCGAGTTGACAACCCACTTCTACCGATGAAAATCACGTTTAACAAACCCCAGATTTGGTGCTCAAGATCCGTAGATTAACAATTAGGGATCCTGCATATGATATTAACATTCCAAATAGATCAACAATTTTTGAAACATATTTTGGGCTTACGACGCGTCGAATTTTGATTGGTACAAAAAAGGCATTCATTTTTTCGAAAAATGCGTCAAAATCTGTAAAGATATGAATGAATTCTGGATACAAACATAGTATAGGATACATTATTAAGAAGGATAAGACTCTAGTTAATGTTTATGATCTGAAAATAACCCACTAATGAAGTGAATACCGTACCAAATGTGGTGCAAGGGTGAGCCAAAGTCGTTCAAAAATCAAAATTTTATTGACAGACTTTTTCGATTATTGTAGCGTTTTACATTTGCATCAGATTCTTCTACTGGTCCAACTGTAAACTAGGATATTATATATGTATGAGTGTTTTGCGTCCTGTGTTGCAACCAATTCGCAAAACGAGACCAGATTTAAAACATAAAGCTCTTGATTTCTACACTACGATAATGTATTGCATTGACTCTTTTTCAGTTTTTTGCAAATATGTGACTAATATCGCTCCACAAATCACATTTGTACCTTTTTTTAGCACCGAGTGAGTACTGGCTCTTTATTAAACCCAAAATGCTTCTGCTTCTAGAGCACAAATGTGTGAAGATTCAATGTAAATCGCAACGCGCTCTGAAGGCTATACCGGCTATGCTTCGCCATGCTTTGAGGATTGGACTAAAAACCTTGGCATAAATGTCGGAAAGTTTTGCATAAGCATAGGGAAATAGATTTGGGCGCATAAATAACATGTTTAAAAGGAAAAAAATCTGGTCTTTCCTTTTGGACGCAGTATATACAGAGAATTTTCAAATATTGTTACGCTGTACTTTTTCTCTCGGAGAAAAATTGATTCCGAGACCGAATTAAGAACTAAAGTAATATTGTAATATAGGGTAATTTTTTAAGATTTAAGTTCTTCAGGTTGGCAGCACTGATTGGTCATGGCGTCCAAACGTCATCTGTTAAAGTGAAAATTGTACAGTATACTCTGCCATTTCAACAAACGAACAACGATTGCAAATCGTTTGCAAATTTATTATCAAAATTCGTTCTCTGTGACAAATGTGCTTAATGTGTCCTAAGTCGCAGATCAATGCTAATAAGCCGCAAGAGATCATTGTCCCCACAATCAACATAATCCAAGTCACCGCTCAAATTCAATTTCATCTCTGAGGGTATGTCATTAAACATTGGATATCGCAGATGCGTTCTCGGCACAGAAGATCATTATGTGTGCAAAAGGTCACATTTGCGGCAATCAACTTATTAAGAGGTGTGCTATTCACAAAATACAAACGTTTTTTTTTTAATTTTATAATAAAAAAACCTTCAGATATTAACAAATCTATTTGAATCTGATCAGATGAAAAAAATACACATAGAGCAAGAACGCGTTAAGCAAAAGAACGCGTTCAACAAATATCATTGGATCCAATATGATCTAAATCTATATCTCAGATTTAATGCAAAAACATCCAAGCCTGATGCGATATACGACTACATTTAGTTGCTTATGTAGCATAATAGCTCTTTTAATATAACCATATCTCTGCTTAGTGAGACACAATAGAATGCCATTGAATTCAACGAAAAAAATTTAGATGCGATTGGATCAAAACAAACCTATTCAGATTAAATTAGTAGATATTCCACATATCTGCACTTGAGTATTGCCTAGTCCTCGTCACGCCAAATTAAATATCGTGCCATGTCCAATTACATCTGGCATATACTATTACGTGAAATTCGATTTAACGAGAAATGCCATATCGAGTCGTGTATACAATTTTTCGTTAAAAAGATCTAATTTGATCTTATAAATTTCTTTAAGATTGGGAAGAATACATTTCAGATCAAACTGGAACTAATTAGATTTTATTAGACCACTTCTTATACAATATAAGTACATCGGTTTAGATCGGAATGAATTTCAGATGAAGTTGTATCTAATTACATATAGTTTATTCAGTTTTGATTCAATCTGATCTTATTAGGAGTAGCTGTTTTTCGGGAGTGACACAACCTAATTTTTTGTCCGCTCAGCTTGGTGTATGTATGTGTGTGTATATAGGTATAACGAGTTATCCATTTTTGGGAACGCAATGTTTTTTAAGAAACCGCTTTTGGTGTGGTTGCAGCAGTAGGCCCTTTTGAGGTAGTTTTCGACCACCTTTTCCCACATTTCGAAAGCTATCTCTACGATAATTTGACGAATGTTGGTTTTTAAGTGCTCCAACGTTATCCGCATAAACATGGTCTTTGACGTAGTCCCGCTACAAAAAAGGACTAACGACGCCAAATCGCGTGGCCTTGCAAACTTCTCATGCAATAAAGCCAAATCGGTCATGTTGTGTGGCTCGTGGCACCGTCTTGTTGAAACCATATATCGTCCAGTTCATAATATTCAATTTTAGGCTATCATACGGCCATAGCGCTCTGAATTGAAATTCAGGTTATCCGCCACATTTTCACTAACAGAAGCGATATTCTCACCTCTTCACATTCCTTTATAATATTGCCAATTCCTTGCACAGTAGGTAGTTTATGACGACCATAATTACCTCGTAATGCACGAAAAGTGCCCACGTTTTAGTAAGTTTTAACTATTTTGAAGCGTTCTTCGGTTGTAAAACGATCTACATTTGTAAATGGCAAACCTTTCGTTAAATAAATAACACTTCAGATGACAGGTATTTAATAACTGTCAGCCTTGCCAGACCGGTGGTTTTAAAACAACTAAATAGATAACCCGGTATGTTAATATGTACTTACGTTTTTATAATCGTTTGTATTCAGTTGTTGTAATACATTTGAAAGTGCATGAGCCATGATGACACTCTTAGGCTCGTTTGATCTGATGGCGAAATTCTTGTTCGATGCATTAATGATGTTGGCAGAAATGTTATATTACTACTTGACTATTGCGTATGTATGGACATTGTTAATGTATTTGTTTGAGGTTGCATGTTATTATGTATTACCGTTAATTACTGCCGGATTAACATCCAAGTATATTGTCGGTGAACTGTAATTTCACTGAGCTCTTCACTGTATTTCGGCTTTGTCTCACGCATGGCGCTGCGAATTGTTAAATATGGTCATCTAGTACTGGTTACTTACTTTTCCATGTTTTTCGTACAACCAGGTGTATTAATTAATGATAATTTTGTGTTCTCGTCATCAGGCTATCAGATATAATCAAGTACATGCGACGCATTGACAGGCACTCATACAGTATCACTGTCACTCTGCTCTATAAATTTATCTCCTATTTGCAGTGTATAATAATTTGTATTAACATAGATTAAGCAGGGTTTAAATCTGTTAATGTTTTTGCTATTAAAGGAAGCTTTGCATTCGCCTTGTTGCTGCCAGAATTTTGTTGCCATTTTTTTGCTTTGAATATAAATGACTATAGTTTACTAATAAATGTTAAACACCAAGCATAAAGCATATTTAACTTTAACAATAAAATATGCGATTTTGAAAAATAAATTATTTTTTACTACTTTATATATCTTTTAGATAGGCAAAGGAAACTGCTGTCCTATTCTTGTAGATTTTATAAAAGTTTTAAGCAAAGTAAAAATCTATAAATTATAGAGAGTGCAAAGAAGTCTCTGCCGTTTTGCAAAATATGACCTCAAATTTTACAAAATATGGGCGTCTGACAGCATTATTATTATTATTTTTTAATTGAATAAGTTCCATTTTTAAGCGGAATAAGCGCCATGTGTGCAGAATTTTGATTTGATTCTTTACTCTGAAGAGATCTGAGGCAAATCGATTGATTGTGGAAGTGTATGGTGAGGTTGCTTGGTAGTTGTCGTGAGTAGTTTTCAAAATTTAAGAATGACAAGTTTGACATTGAACGCAAAAAAGTAGTAAAAAACTGAAAGCATACCAAGAGGTACAATCGTACCAATCGCGAAAAGAACTTGTTATTGCATCAGCAGTTTCCCAACAAGTACGAGGTGTGATCAAAAAATAACCGTTATTTTCAAATTTCGTGATTTTCGCATTTTTTTTTCTGTTATGTTGGAACACATGCCTATTATGTTGACAATATCAGACATTTTGGATTGTCAGTTTGTTTTTGACAGATAAAATGGTTAGTCGTGTTTTGATGTGCTCGTAGATTTTTTACTGTTCGAAAAAATACATCAAAGAAACTGTATTAAGTTTTGTGTAAGAAATGGAATTAAATGTGCAAGGACATTTAACATGTTGGCGTTTGGCGAGCCTACTATGAGCAGAACACAAGTTCAATAGTGGCATAACCGGTTTAAGGAAGGCCGAGAAGATGTCAATGACGATGCTCGTCCTGGTCGCCCGAGCACGTCAACAACCGATGAAAACATTGCAGCAGTGTAGAAAATGATTTTGGATAATCGTCGAATCACTATTAAAGAGGTTGCTGATGATGTTGGTATATCGTTCCGCTCATGCCAAGCAATTTTTACGGATGTTTTAGGCACTAAACTTGCGGCAGCGAAGATTGTTCCAAAATTGCTAAATTTTGGGCAAAAAAACGTCGCATGGACATCGCTCAGGAGCTGTTGAACGTTCAACGACGATCCAAATTTCCTTAAAAAGGTCATAACTTGTGGCAAACTATGGGTGTATGGCTATATCATTGAAACCAAAGCCCAATCATCCCAATTGAAGCGTACAGAAGAGCCAAGACCGAAAAAGCTTCTGCTCACTGCTCTTCGAGTGCATCATGAATTTTTGCCACAAGGTCGTACGGTCAATAAGGAATATCTACCTTGAAGTTATGCGCCGTTTGCGCGAAGAAATGCAAAGAATTGTGGAAAAACCAATCATGGATTTTGCACCATGATAACGCACCACCTCACACATCGATGCTTGTGCGTGAGTTTTTGGTCAAAAACAAAACCGCAATCATGCGTCAACCACCGTATTCTCCGGACTTGACCCCCGCTGACTTTTTCCTCTTCCCAAAGCAGAAGACACCAATGAAAGGAAAGCGTTTTGCTACGATTGAGGATATAAAAGAAAAATTTTAAACAGAAGCTGTTGGCGATACCAAAAAGCGCATTTCAGAAGTGTTTCGAGGATTGGAAAAAACGTTGGCATAAGTGTATTATATCTGAGGGGGATTACTTTGAAGGGGACAAGATAGTTTGTTATTGATGAATAAATACTTTTTAAAAAAATTTAAAATAATTCGTATATTCAGCGCTGAAAATTATTCTATAGAAATAAAATAAAATAAATAAATAATAGAAATGTTCCATGTGAACTGACGCCTAGAAGTGTTGAAAGCCGGATTTCAACGTGTGAAATGATGTAATGCTAATCAAAGCGAAAGCGGTTCACTGGATCTACACCCTTGCTTCAATATCGACAGCTAAGCCGAATAATCGTGGAAAAAAACTCGTGTTGTGTTTTGTGTGGAATCGATTTGGTGTCGTATATTATAGAATGTACGAACCGATCGAATCTATTACTGGGGCTCTCTACGGAATACAACTGATGACATTGAACCGAGTACTTAAAGAAAACCTTGACCATTTCTAGTTAAGACCAGACAAAATTATCCTACTTCATGAAAGTGTTCGTCCACTTGTTGTGATGTTGCTCCTCACCTGAAATGTCCTGACTTTGGTTCTTTTGATTGCCACCAGGTTAAATCGAAGGCGTATTGCCTTTCATACCAACAGCTCGTATTATATAAAGGAACAAAAATTAGGTAGATTTCTGGAAACTCTCTAAAGTTGAAGATTTTTACCGACGTGGTACTCATATGCTACCAGAAAGAGGAAGAAAAGCATTGGCTAGTGATAAAGGACAATATTTAAAAAAAAGCGAGCTATTTAACATTTTTTGCATCAAGTGGCCTACGGAGATCTACATGTATTCTCAATAATTTGATGCATTTGTGATGTGCTGGAAATAACTATGGGAACTAAAAAAAAGAATAACACAGCTCATATTATTAATAATTTGAAGAGTAGCACTTGAAAATTATATGAGATATGTTTGAAATATTATGTTAAGACAACAACCAAAAAACGATATCTTGTAATTTTGAGATAGAACCCCAGATTTATTTTGAAAGAGTGACAAAAATTTGTTGCGTACAGTTAGGAGGGAACAACAATTTATTGAATATTCTGAACTGTCATGTTGACCGTTAAATGTTTTTAAAAAATCTGAATTCACCACTAGAAGTTTTAAGAGAATTTGTATAAAATCTTTGCTTTCAAAATTTAAAATAATTTACCGTCTCGCCTGATACGTTATTATTTAACATTTGATGCAATGAAAAGAAATCTATATTTGCATGAAATTGAAGACTTTATTTAGCATAGTTGGAATGAATAAAAAACTGGAACACTCAATATTCACAAGCTTCTCTTGAGGCGAATCTTTTGCCTGCAAAATCATTCGTCATAAACAGGAACGAATGATAATCTGCTGATACCACGTGCGGACTGCATAAAACTCTACCTTCACTGAGCTTCTGGCGATGTGTGCGGCGTGTCATTGTCCTGATGAAACAACATTTCTTTCCAAAGCTGGCCGCTTCAGGGAGATTGCTTCCTTCAGACCGTGCAATTGTTAACAGCACGTGTTCGAATTAAGACTTTGAGTAGCTCATTGTAAATGACTCTTGTCAATCCCACAAAAAGCGCACAGAAAAAATTTCTGATTGCCAATCCTGGCTTGGTCAAGGTTAGCAATGGCTCACCGCTTTTCGAACACGACCATTTTTGCTTGAAGTTTTCGTAACTGACGTAGAGGGAAATTCGGTATATGAGGTTTTCATGCGTTAGCTAGTGTGTCAAGAGTACATCGTCAGTGGTGAAAGAAAGTGGATGACAACTATGAAAGTTTGACCCATTTTTCCTACCATTTTTTCGATACAATTTTTCGTTTTCATTTTTGCAAAACAAAAGAATTTTAAGAGAGAGAAAACTACATGTTGTACTTCGTTTCCAACTCTATTCAAGTGATTCATGGAGTGTTTAGCTGTCTGGACAATCGAAACGACTGTCTGACGGTCTGACTTGACGATTTCCATTATTCTTTAGAGATTGACCTTACAGGTCGGCCATACAGATTGTGGTGGATCTTTAACATCCAAAACACTGCAGCGAAAGCGGCGAACGGTTGGCTGCTACTGTCTCATGACATTTTCAGCCCGCCTGGAAGAAAAACTGTAAAATATGGCGTATTTCTTTCCACTTTTGACTACCCAGTCAACAAAACGTAAATTTTTTTTAGTACGAAATCTTATATTTATAACGCCATCTACCGTAACCCAATCGCATTTACAGTGAAATGTACAGATCACTGGAGCCACCTATAGCAAAAATTATGGACTTCTTTTTACTGTACTTTTTTTTTTTTTTTTTTTTTTTATTATTCAGTTAATTTGTACAACATTTTATAATACAATATAATTGAGGCCCCAGCGCCTATAGGCTTATTTTGGGGCAAGGAAGCACTCGATAAAATCCTATGTACGAAAATAACAATTCATTTACTACTTTACTTTTATTTTCCTATTAATTTATAATTATTTAAAATTATATGTATGTAAATATATACATTACGTTAAAAGTGTTTCAACATCATTAAGTATATACTCTTTGCATGTTGTTTTAAACAACCCAATCTGATCAATATTTTTTAAACTTGCAGGAAGATTATTATATGTAAGCGCACCTACGTAATCTATGCGCTGCTTGGTTTTTTCCAACCTGCAAAGTGGAATTCTAATATTATTTCTATTTCTTGTATTAACGTGAGATTGATTTAGCTGAAAAGATATAGTGTGGTACCCAATACTGTGAATGCATTTAAAAACAAACATCAAAACTTGATACAAATTCAGACCCGAAATCGGCATTATATCTGGACACACATGTCTAAAAAGTGCAGCTGTCGAATATCTCATTGGTAAACTGAACACAATTTTCAAATCTTTGTTTTCAATACGTTGTAGTGATTTTAATGAGTTGCTACTCTCATTGTGTGCGTAGACTATGGCCATGTAACTAAAATGAGCATGTATTAGAGACTTATATATGACAAGTTTCGTCTTTACATCTAATTTATTTTTTAACTTAAATAGAATCCCAATTGCTGGCGCTACTTTCCTCTTAATGGATTTAATATGCAAGTCCTACGATAAATTGCTTTGCAAGATAACTCCAAGATACCTAATACTGTGGCTTTCCATAGTCAACTTCCCATCAATGTAAGCACTAAAATCATTATTTAAGTTTCCAGAATTAGGTCGGAAACGAATTAATTTTGTTTTATCCGTGTTGAGACAAAGTCTGTTCAATCTTGCAAATTCAAATAATAAGGATGCGTCTTTTTCTATATGGGTTTTTAATACCTCATCATACTTGTATGAATAAAACAAGCTGACGTCATCAGCAAACATAAACAATGTACCGAAGAACCCAATATTTCTTAAATCATTAATATAGATAGAAAATAACAGTGGTCCTAAACCACTACCCTGTGGGACTCCATACATAACATTACTGATTAAACTCTTTGATCCATTTATTTCAACAAACTGCTTACGATTTGAAAAGTAACTTTTAAATAATAATAATTCTCGCCCTTGAATACCGTAGTAGGATAATTTTTGCAACATTATATTGTGATCAACCAGGTCAAAAGCTTTCGTGAAATCAAAGAAAACTCCGGCCACACCGGAAAACCCATCATCTAGGCCCTTGTAAACACATTTTAGGACGTTTAATACGGCTTCCTGTGTACTGCAGCCTTTTCGAAAACCAAGCTGATAATCATACAGCAAGCTATTACTATCAAAATAAAATTGTAGTTTATCAAACAGAATTTTTTCAAAAATTTTATCTATTGCGGAAAGAATTGAAATAGGTCGGTACATAGCCAAAGTATTTGCATTCAGTTCTTTAGGTATTGGAACCACTTTGTGAATTTTCAATGAATCTGGATACTCAGAACTGCAAAGCATTTTATTAAATATGTCTGCCAAATACGGAACTATCTCTGCAGAACATTTTCTGATATACGTTACGGAAATACCATCATATCCCGAACTTTTATTTATGTTCATATTTTCAACCACTTCATGCACGTCTGTATTTTGAATGCTGTCAACTGCAAAATGACATTGGGAAAGAACAAGCGTTCGAAGACCGTTGCAATGATCTCCAGACAGCGTTTGAATACCTTCTCTGAGATTAGTGGCAGACTGTACAAAATAAGTGTTCAATCGATTTGCTTTCAATTTATCACTCATCAATTCATTACCTTGCGGATCCTTCAAAAGTACTGTTTATAAAATCCCAAGACTTTTTCATATTACCACTTGTTTTTTTTTTTCAGATTATCCATACATATCTGCTTTGCCATTTTTATAACTTTGCTAACCCTCTTCAAAGAATTCTCCACATGTTTATGTCTTGACCTCCGTCTCTTTCTCAACAGTACATCCTTATATTCAATAAGTTTCTGTAAATTAGAGTTAATCCATGGTGTTAATTGATACCTTAAATTTTCTTTTTCCAATTTTGTTGAAGTAGAACACTCAAGAGCAGTATTCATACAAAATAGAACCTAGTCCATTAGTTCAGACGCCTGTTTGTTCTCAAAGTTAACTGGTAATA
>JAHXMU010026461.1:0-15137 GCA_019455685.1 Philornis downsi
AATCCTCACAAACAAGGAACCATGGGAAAACTCTGATGCCTTTGTGATTACGAGCCTTTTAAGTGCTGCTGCCCCAGATTGATGTGTGGCGCTGCTGTCTTAATGTAAGTTTATCGGACATTCACAGCTCATCCGCTGGTGCGGGAAACATGGAGTCAACTTGCCCTCTTAAAGACGTTTCATTGTACTTGTCCATTGTTAAAAACTTCATTCATTATGACAAAAAGAAACAAAAATAAACCAGTGTGGGAGAAGTTTTAACCAACCATAAGCATTGAAGCATACGCGTACGTTATTAACAGCCACCAATAGCCGCCCGAGGGAAAGAAAACATTTTACTATGCAGAAACTTTGACTATTGTGCCCATTAGCCAATGCCGGAGGGAGAACAATGGGGGAAAAAGTAAAATTTTGGACAAATAACTTGGAGCTTTTTGCCGCAATGTTGGTATGGAACAAAAATTCAAGTTCGTGGTCGGCAGACTCTTCAAATCAATTATTGGTGATTTTCTTTAGAAAATGCCATAGATGTGACATCCAAAATTAGTAACTTCGCCAGAAATAGTTTGAAAGGTGAAGGTTAGAATTCAATATAAACCACGACAAAGTGCAGTTCAATTGGCGAACATTTTGAATGTGTCTGCTCGTAGCATGAATCTCATGCTAAAACAAAACATACTACGATTGAAGCCCTACACAATTATTAAATATTAAGTAGTGAAACAAAATTCAGATTCTGCAAGAGTCACCTAACATTAAAACCAATACAAATTTGTATATTCGGACTGTATCAGACTAATACAAAAACAAAAATAAAATAAAATAAATAAATAAATAAATAAACAAATATATATTCGTGACCTCGATGTGATACCAGAACCATAACAATGGTGATCGTGGAAAAATAACACTCAAATCACCGGATTTAAACTCAAAAGCTCAACTATGCGACACAATAACAAAAAAACTGATGGTATGTTATAAATGAAAACGGCTGTTGGAATCCTTTCAGAACTGTGGACTCCAAGTTAATTCGCAAAAAAAAAAAAAATAAATCAAATTTTTCCCACTGTGCGAAGGAAGATGCATCATAATAAACTTTGAAACAATTCGAAATATTTGTAAAGCTACAGGTAGAAACCATCATTGTAGAGGCTGTAATAGATTAAATATTATATTTAATTAACTAAACAACATTGCACTAAAAAGGTTCACAGACACAGTAAGGTTGAGGCTTATTTTAAAGGTTGGCTACTACAAACTATGGAAAACTTTTTCTATTTCAGACTGTTTCAGAACATTTATTTGAAACTTTTACTTCCTCCCTTCCTTTACTCCACTTTTACTTTGCTTTTACTTCCTTTTGCAAATTGTTGAATTTTCTTTACGTGGATTTTCTTTAGAGGGATTTCAATCTGTGTGTTTGTTGACGATTTTGTTTGGTTAATATGAGAACTTCGTTTGTACTTGGCGTATATTGTGGTCGACAGTTCGCGTGATTGCGGGTTCAATCCCCGATACAGCCACCTATCATTACTTGAACGGCGGCCACCTCGATGTGTCTGACGAACAACACTTCGAATAGTCGAGTAATCATCGAGCAAATACTTTTCAAATTGCGACATTCAGAGCTGCTGGCGTCTTTTGAGTAAATCTAAATGCGTGTATGGTCACTGAAAGAGAGAAGCTGTCTGACAACTCTTTCACGGGATACAAGAAAAATAGTTTTTATTTTTTGTCCACAGTTAATTTTTTTAATTTTCTAAATATTTCTAGCGTTCTTTTAAAATTTTTAATGAAGATTTTATTTCTTTGTTCACTTACACTTTGTGAAATATTCATCAGAGATCATAATTATCATTTGATATGTAAAGTAAAGTAGCGAGTATCTTTTGACCAAATGTGTTTCTAAGTCGATTGATTGACGTTCGGCTTTCTGGCTGCCTGGTGGACCCCCCCAATGGCCAAATTTTTTCAGGGAATACAAAGACCTTAAAATTCTATCAAATATTTTATTGGAAGTGCTCATTTTCATTCATAAATAATAAAGTTACAGAGATTCAAAAAATCGAAATATGCCGATATGTTGAACTCGACTAGGATGGGAGCATTTACAACTCACTTTGAATGGGATCGATCCGCTCGAAAGTTCACCTCCACGGTGTTTTTTGGAGGTGTGATCAAAAAATAACCGTTATTTTCAAATTTCGCGAGATATGTATGTTCGATTTTCGCATTTTTTTTTCTGTTATGTTGGTACACATGTCTGTTATATACGTTGACAATATCAGCCATTTTGGATTGTCAGTTTGTTTTTGACAGATAAAAAGGTTAGTCGTGTTTTGGTGTGCTCTTCGATATTTTACTATTCGAAAAAATGATCGATCAAAGAAACTGTATTAAGTTTTGTGTAAAAATGAAATTAAATGTGCAAGAACATTTGAAATGTTGACTGTGGCGTTTGGCGAGTCTCCTATGAACAGAACACAAGTTCAATTGTGCTATAACCGGTTTAAGGAAGACCGAGAAGATGTCAATTACGATGCTCACCCTGGTCGCCCGAGCACGTCGACAATCGATGAAAACATTGAAGCAGTGAAGAAAATGATTTTGGATAATCGTCGAATCACTATTAGAGAAGCTTCTGATGACGTTGGCATATCATTCGGCTCATGCCAAGCAATTTTTACGGATGTTTTAGGCATGAAACGTGCAGTAGCGAAGATTGTTCCAAAATTGCTAAATTTTGAGTAAAAACAGCGTCTCATGGACATTGCTCAGGAGCTGATGAACGTCGTCAATGACGATCTAGATTTCCTCAAAAAGGTCATAACTTTTGACGAATCATCGGTGTATGGCTTTGACATTGAAACCAAAGCCCAATCATACCAATGGAAGCGTTCAGAAGAGCCAAGACCGAAAAAAGCACGTCAAGTTCGGTCAAATGTGAAGGTTTTGCTCACTGTTTTCTTCAATTGCAATGGCGTGGTGCATCATGAATTCTTGCCAAAAGGTGGACGGTCAGAAACGCACAGAATTGTGGAAAAAACAATCATGGATTTTGCACCATGATAACGCACCAGCTCACACATCGATGCTTGTGCGTGAGTTTTTGGCCAAAAACAAAACCGCAATCATTCCTCAAACACCGTATTCACCGGACTTGGCCCCCGCTGACTTTTTCCTCTTCCCAAAATTGAAGACACCGATGAAAGGAAAATGTTTTGCTACGATTGAGGAGATAAAAGAAAAATCCAAACAGGGGCTGTTGGCGATACCAAAAAGCGCGTTTTAGAAGGGTTTCGAGGATTGGAAAAAACGCTGACATTGGTGTATTATATCTGAGGGGGATTACTTTGAAGGGGAAGAGATAATTACTGATGAATAAATAAATACTTTTTGGAAAAATTGAAAATAACGGTTATTTTTTGATCACACCTTAAACTGAAGTTTGTTAAAAAACGAGAGCGCTGTCGTTATCTGTTAGGTTGCTACAACAGCGTGAAATTGCTGTCAAGCGCAGACTACTGTACTTATTTTGGAATGTAAAGTGATGTGGTTCTGTAGGCTTGTAGACAATATTAAAGACTGACGTTTGTTAAAAAATGAGAGCGTCGTCATTAGCTGTTGAGTTGCTACAACAGCGTGAAATTGGTAAAACGTCAAGCGCCAACTACTGCACTTATTTTGGAATGTAAAGTGATGTGTTTGCACAAGCTTGTACAAAATATTAAAGATTAACGTTTGTTAAAAAAATGAGAGCGCTGTCATTAGCCGGTAGGTTGCTACGAAAGCATGAAATTGGTAAAACGTCAAGCGCCTACTACTATACTTATTCTGGAGCGCAAAGTGATGTGGTAGGCGTGTAAACAATATTAATTGGTAAAACGTTGAGCGTCTACTACTGTACTTATTCTTGGCTGGAACCAGGTGCATCATTGTTCCCTTTTTAAAAATCCTGCTCAGTTTCTAATGTATTTTGTGAAATGGTTTCGCGAATTTTAAAAAAAAATTAAAAAAATTTTGTTGAGTCAATTATTTGAAAAAAGTCATTTTTCTTGTGAAAAACACACGTCCGGTGTATACAAAGTCTAGTATTGTCCACCCAACAATATTCGCAAAATCATGTAAAAAAATTATCATGTGTGTCTCCAAATGGAAATTTGATGTATTTTTCTTAAGCTTTAATTTTGAACTAATTTCAGTTAATTGTTTTATGTCAGTCAACGTCATCAATAAACTGCGAGCACTCATACAAAATTTATCGTAATTCAAAGCAAAATTGTTTTATTCGCAACCACTTAATTGCATTTGATAGAGTACAAACAAAATGACAGATTCAAAACCAAATGTAGACGTGCACGCAATACAAGTTTAACGTTTAATGTATTTAACGTTTAACGGCTCATTTTTCTCTTGAAGACTCCCAAAAATATTTCATCCAATTGTGTCATAGCGTAATATAGAAAAACTTGTTTGATTAAAACCAAACTTATAACAATATCATTAATCAAAGTCAAAGTAATATCGAAATCAGAAGAAAAATCGATTCAAAAGATGTGATATCCTCGCGGGAATTTAGTGGCTCTTTACAATTTGCCGTCCTGAAGCCAGCATTTTTAACTTGCATTTTGGTCGTATTATTTTTTCAGTTCAGGTACTAACAACTTTTTCAGAAAGCTGGACGATATGCAGATATTACATTTAAACAAGCCAAATTGTTAAAGCAAATGTAAAGTGAGAAAAATATTCGACATTTTGCTTTTTATGGAACAAACAAAAAAAAAAAAAAACAAATTTTCTGCATGGACGAAAATTGTAAAATTTTTGATATTCTTTTGTCTTTTTTGATAAATTTATATACTCTTAAGACCGATATTATGCTGACTTTTCACTATGAAACTCCACATAAAAAGGTAGTTATGGAATTTGAAGCTAAATCTTTTCATGAGGAAAATTTTCTTATGTGGCAACGCCAAACTCTCTTTTTTTTTGTTGATTTGCGACACTGAAGTCGGAATAATCTACCTTTTTTGTGTCGCAATAAGTTCAATAATACATTTGTTGACATTTAAATGTTGGAGTAATAAAGAAAACGCAACTTAATAATTCCACAAATATGTTATCACATTTGACGTGAAAACATTTGCTGTTTCGATTTCAGTGTTGGACATCAACACAAGTATAGCTGGCAATGCCGCTAAATTTTTTCACAAGCAATCAATGTCACATGGAATTTTGGTTCCCTGTAAGCTTTAAAGCATTTTGCAGCTGCCTGTTTTCTTTTTTCTAAATCCTTTTTTTTTAATTCTTACTTTTTAATAAAGTGTAGCAAAAAAAGGATCCATTACTTATCCCATAGTTCTCGTATCTCGTTTTGTATAAGTGTGATTCGATTACGCTAGATGGTATTAGAAAGATAAGATTTTGCCTTCACAAAACTCAAACGTACTCAACATACTCAAACAATTTTGTGATTGCTTGAGCCATCATTGTTTGAGAGCGTGCCAAATATGGCCATCAGCAAAGAGAAAATACGTCAATTTAAAAATTTTTATTCCATAAATTTAAAAACGCAATCCAGACGGTTGAAAGTACGAGTATGAATAGCGCTTGTAGACTTGGTACTGTAACAGCCACTCACGTGCAATTTTGGTTTCGTCAATTTCGTTCCAGTAATTTTGTTATAAAAAATGCATCACATGCTGAAGGTTATTTGAAGAAAATATCGATAACATTTTGGAAATCGTGAAGTTCGACCATTTCGATTGCCCCGGGGTCTAAATATTGCTCAAAAACCATTTGGAACCACTTGAATAACTGTAAATTTGGGCACCGTAATATTATGTTTGGTTCATCCCACGGCGCCAGCTTTGTGTAGCAAAAGTGGCCCATATTATATCACAACCCCAACCTTCATACCGGGAAGATAAGATTCTTACCCATTTAAAGTTTGAGAATAAGTTAAGATCGTTTCGACTCTAAGGCCTCTAATCATTCGCTTTACCAGATAAGATTATTTTACAGTATTGTGGGTGCTACATGAGTTAATGTGAAAAAAACCTCGTGAACAGAATTGCCATCTGCTAATTGTTGCTGGAACGTATCAAAATCAACCAATTCCGGAAGCTGATAGTTATTGCTGATTGAAAGTGGGGAACTTGCGACAACGTCAAGCGAAAACGGTTGTGGTCGCATAACGGTGGCTCAGTCAGTATTGATTATGAAGATTTTGCTGTATTTTTGGTGGGAAAGGTAGGCAATCTTCCATTATGAGCTGCTTCCCTGTGGTTAAATTCTTAATTAGGACCTGCACAGCTAAAAAATTGGACCGTCTGAAGGAAGCAATCGCCCAGAAGCGGTATGCTTTGGTCAATACGAAGGAAATTGTGTTTCATCAGAACAACACCAGGAATGACTAGTCCGAAACACCGGGATCTGGGTTGGGAAGCTGTTATGCATATACTCGTATACCTTATATTCCGGACCAGGCACCAAGTTTTTAGCACCATCTGTTCTTATTTATAATGTTTGCGGGGGTCGTCAACATTTAGGGGGGTACGTTTTATTATTTTCTTCGGTATTTTGATGATAATTTAAATTTAAGATAAGCGGCTTATCAGGCCACTGCGTCCGATCTTAGTACTGCGCCTGCCAACGACCATTAGGCTAGTGAGTTGAGTTTCAGTAACCAGGTAAAAAGTTACCTACTGGCCTAAGACGCATCGGTGCTAGCTTGCCATTTAGGTTTATCAACTAGTCGCCTTCTCACTTCAGCTACCATCAAAAGGATGTCTGGTGGCATTACCAGGGAATACTTGCCCGGAGGTTGGAAGTCGAGAACAGCTTGGGAAATCCTACAGAGGAATCTGGTTACTCCCAAGTGAATAACAGTCAGAAGGTCCAACTTTGAACTTTCCCCATTTCCCAACTATGGGCTAAGTAAGCGATTCAATGATCATACCCTTTCTCGATAAACAAAAATTCGACTGCACCAGACGTTGGTTCTACCTGCTTTGTTATATGGCGCAGAATCCTGGGTTATGACGCAAATGGATGAATCAGTATTCGAAGCTTTCGAGCGAAAAATACTCTGGAAAATATATGGACCCATTATCGTTAACGGAGAGTATTAGCGTCGCTTGAAGAGTGAGCTGTATAAGCTATATGCCGACATCGATGTGGTCAAACGCATTAATATACAGCGATTGCGTTGGCTGGGCCATGTTGTGCGGATGGACCCAAATGCTCTGGCACGGAAATTTTTCGATAACGAACTCGATGGATGGCGCAGGAGAGGGCGACCGAAACTCCGTTAGAAGGAGCGGGCTTATGACATACTGTCGAAGCTTGGTGTGACGAATTGGAGGAGAAGCGCAGAAGATCGAAGCGCTTGGAATTATTTTCTACGGGCGGCGTATAATAGATTAGGATGTCTATTTCAGCCATCACCTAAGAAGTTCCTGTCTATGCCGAATGAGGCTGGTGAAAAAATCGCTCCAAGGGAAACTTGTAAAAATTTATTGCCCTGGATATTTGCCAGAATGGATGAGGATTTTTGTGAGAAAGACATAATGGAATTATCTTGAAAATGCCAAACCGATTATTTAACAAACCCGTGCTTATTTGATTTAAATCGGATAATTCTATGTTAAATAAAACATTCATCTTACATTTATTATTTATTTATGATTTAATGAGATCAGCTGTGCTATAAAAATGGAAATACTTGTCAATCTGCATAATGTTAGTGTTTACTGCCTGATGATTTTACTTTTAGCCTGAATCCTTTAGAGAATTGTTTGCAGTCTGCGGATGATGTAGTGTCTTTTCAACCTTGCTTTTTAATTACTTCTGTGATTAAGGGATCCATTGGTCATATTTAAATAACGCAGGTAATTGAAAGGGTTAAATGCCTTTGCCAACTAATCTGATACTAGCTGGAGCCAGATTGAGACTTAGTGACTGATAATGTCTATCGGCTTGATGATTTTCTTTTAGCCTGAATCTTTCAGAGAATTGTCTGTAGTCTGCGGACGATGTAGTCTTTTTCCAATCTTGTTTTTAAATTACTTTTGTAATAAAGGGCTCCATTGGTCATATTTAAACAACGCAAGTAAGTGAGAGTGTTTAATGCCTTTGCCAAGTAGTCTGATATACTAGCTGAAGCCAGGTTGAGACTTACTGACTGATAATGTGTTCAGTCTTCCATTTCTTTTGTCAAATTTAGAGTATCAGCTTGATGATTTTGCTTTAAGCCTGATTCCTTCAGAGAATTGTCTGCGGACGATGTAGTGTTTTTCCAATCTGGCTCATAATTAAAGGATCCATTGGTCATATTTAAATAAGACAAGTAAGTGAGAGGCTTAAACGTCTTTGCCAACTAGTATGATACTAGCTGGAGCCAGATTGAGACTTACTGGCTGATTACCTGTTCAGTCTTCCATTTCTTTGGTTCGCATCGTATTTTGTATCGGTTTCAATCCTTACAAAAAAGTAATAATTTGAGAAAAAAAATGACATTTTATGTTTCGTTTTCGACCTCAGAGGGATTGTGAGACTGGATTATTTCCAATATATAGCACGATATACATTTGCTCAGGAGCTTAGATGTCTGCTGGAAACTTGCTCGGAATGTGAGAAGGGGACCAAGGGAACTCTTGTTGCAATGCTCATTGTTGCAGTTAATATAAGGAAAAGTTTTTTTTTTTTTTTTTTGTTATTCCTAACTCAATTATAAAAACGACTACGACTGCTGGCGCCTGCGGTTATTTGTGCCAAGTTTAATGGAATTTTCAGCAGTTGAATTGTAACTGAAAAAGCGAAACGTTTCCAAACTTGTTTTGTTTTAATTTTTGCACACATACAACCACAACTGACTGTCTTCAGTTCCATCTTTTTGCTTCTTCCGTACGTGTGTATTTGGGGTATGTAAGTTTCGTGTGAAAGGAGCGTTACTGCGATTCCGCGCAGTCATGTACATGACGTTCGTATTTTTTTTTTTTTGTAAGGGGCGCGATGCGTCCCGTCCCTTTTGCGTTTTTTTTTTTGTTTTTTTGAAAATTGAAAGCAAATGTAGTTACTTATGTAACAATAATGGAGCTCAAATCTTGGGAAATTAAAAAAACGGAAAGATTTGCTGGATGCGAGTACGACGTGGAAATGAGCCAGGATCTGGTGGACCTCCGTGCACTTTCTACGAGCATAAGTTAATTTTTAATGAAAATGAATCGACTATTTTTGCTTTCATTATTGTGTTTTACGTTAATGGCATTGGCATTGAAAGGGCCAAACACACCCACACCCATACCCATTAGCCCGGCATCAATTGTGTGTACCGGATATTAGGGCATGTAACCCTTCCGTCCATTTGCGGTCATTCCTGCTGCAGGGCAGTGCGGGCGGTTTTTAATAGAATTGTGGTCCTTTCTAATTGATATGTAGATTGGGCACAATAACAAAGTCTTGCATGAATATGGAAGTTTGTGTGTCCTGCGCAGCTTCGTCCACATGCAGATCTTTGTGTTTCGAATTAATACAAATGATAACAAAGATAGCAAGAGGTCAGTGTGCCTACTTGGACCGTACCGACCGACGACAGGTCACATACTCGTATGCTCGTCCACTTCAAGCTAACGCCAGCAATGCCTGCCTGTTCGGTATTAAGTCCTTCGTTTTTGGGAACAACGAAAAAAAGTTAAGCTGATTATGACCCATTACCTTACGTTCTTGAATTTATTTGTGTAGCTTAAAAGAACATTACATATGCGTGTGCGTGTGTGTGTGTGTGTGTGTGTGAGTAGGCTAGTGTGTTTGTGTATGGGTATTAAAAAATCACTCACAAATATTTTGACAAGGGTTAACAAATCACCCCGACTGTGCATTTGCACAAACTACGGCCAGCGATTCCATGCTACGCTGGCGTTTGCGGCTGCCGTGAAAGAAAGAGGTGAGGCCGATCAAATGACTACTTCTCATCATCCGCTCTGAGGGTTGCCTCTGCCCCTGCAAGTGCGACAGCGGAGAGTCAAAAAGCCAACTAAAATGGCGGAGTACTAAGCTAATTGTTCATAAATATGCACGATTGCCAAGAAATACGAAAGGACGATTTACGTGTACGCGGGGAACTGGGATGTTACTCCGAGTGGGTCCCACCTGTAGCAAATGCAGATGGCGTTAATAAATTTTGACAACTTCAATTTGCGATTAAAAGGTTTTATGCAAATGTAACTCATTAAAAAACAAACAACACTCAGTGCGGATGATGTGTCTCGATGCTTTCGGTTCCCCATCAAAGGTTGAATTTGGGTGCAAGGGGAGGGAGGATATATGGAAATCTCCCACATCAGGTATGTTGCGATTGGAGATGTGAAAATCTTTTATTTTTATTTCATTTGCTTAGATTTGCACGAATGTGACTGAATTCACTCGTAGGATAATGCGAAATCCTGATTCATTTATTCACTGATGTGTGTGTGTATTTTTTTTTTCTGTTTGTTATTTTGGGACTTTTGTTGACAACAAATTTGAATAGATGGTCTCCGGTATTGCTCATTTGAATTTGATTTATAAAAAGCACTTAGCTTTGCGCGATAATGACACATATAATACAGCACACCCCATCCCCTGCGCCAGCATATGAACGCAAGATATAAAAGCTAATGTTGTCAGATGTCTTTTTGTTATGTTATAATTAAGACTGACATCATGGATCTGGAAATGCTGATATTGTGAAAAGAACAGCGATTTCACTACAATGCGGAATTGTTAGAGACTTGTGATTCCGTCAAGCCATTGGTAGTGCATTTCTTCGCAACGAATACGGCGTGATCGGAATTATCACTTTGAAAATATGTATTTGCTTTGAAAGGAAGGATAACTGCAATAGCCTTCATCTATTTCTCTAGCTGAAAAATAAGAATATAATGGATTTGAAGTGCAGTATTCAAATTTTATGTTATTTTTTTTTATTATAGGAAAGCAAATCATATCCGATATATAATTTGTTAAACATTGATTCAAAAAATTGAATTTCAAAAAAAAAAAAAAAAAAAAAAAAATATAAAAGTATAAGGAATTCTTATCTGCGTCAATAAATCAATGCTTCTCAAAAATTATTTCATGAAAATGTAGACCATAATTGCATTGTAAAGAAGCCATGCGTAAAGTCTATTGTTGAATTATCAAACGGCCCAGTTTACTGAATGTATTCTAGGCATTAGAATTGAATTTGTGCGATAGTTTTACTTATTAACGTACGCAGTCTAGCAAGAGTGAATTTATTTGGAGAGCACAATTTTTCAGTGAAAAACGGAATTTCTCCAAATTTTCTTAAGGTCCTTTTACTGAAAAGTCGGCGTTGTTTATCACAGAACGCAAATTATGATAATAAACTTCAACGATTTGTATAATAGAATGACAATGCTAACTGGACATCGATATGTGTTAGGAATCATTATACATATTATCATTATATATACAGGGTGTCCATCGGGAAGGTATACTACTACTTTGTTTTACCGCCATTCTGGTAAACATTAGTCTTGACAGTTCATATTTAGCAGTCGTGAAGTAGAGACGTGGCAAATTTATTATGGAAAAATATTCGCTAAACCAACGTAGTTTGATCGTTAAAACATTTTATCAAAATCAATCATCGATTTTTGTGGCGATGAGAAAGTTGCGTGGCATTTTTGTGAGAAACAATGTACCAACAAGGCGCACTTTTTTCGTGTAGTGAATGATTTCGAAGAAAGAGGGTCTGTAGCTGATAAGGTCAAGCATGGACCACAACGTACTGCAAGATCGGCTGAAAACATTACTGCTGCTCAAGAAAGTGTTCAAAACAATCCATCAACCTCAATTCAAGGTCGTGCTCAGGAACCTGGTCTTCAAAGAACAACTTTGGCCACAATTTTGCACAAGGATTTGCATTTGTTTCCATTTAAGATTCAGGTGACACAGGAGCTTCTTCCACAAGACCATTTACTCCGCCCTATATATGCCGATAGGATGTTACAGCTCGCCCATGACAACCCCGATTTTCATGAAAAAATCATAATGAGTGACGAGGCACATTTTCATTTGAATGGATATGTGAATAAACAGAATGGAAAACCCTCAAATTATTTATCAGTCATCTATGCATCCATTAAAAGTGACAGTCTGGTGTGCAATTTGGTTAGGAGGAATCATTGGACCCTACTTCTTTGAAACTGAAAACGGCGTAACGGTAACTGTCAATGGGAGAGCGATATCGTGATATGATTGAAAACTTTTTAACGCCACAACTGCATACTTTGGGATTGATTAACGTGTGGTATCAACAAGACGGTGCCATATCGCATACAGCCAGGATTACAATGAAATTATTGCGAGACCTCTTTCCACAACAAGTTATTTCAAGAAATGGTGATGTTGATTGGCCTTCACGGTCGCCTGATTTGACTGCTCCGGACTTCTTTTTGTGGGGATATCTGAAAAGCCAGGGTAATGCAAACAAACCAGAAACGCTTGAGCAACTCAAACAAAATATTCGTGATGAAATTAATGAAATGCCGCGTAAAATGTTTGAGAATGTAATGAAAAATATGCTCAAAAGGGCTCCCATTTGTAAGGCTAACAGAGGCGGACATTTATCTAATATTGTATTCCATACATAATTGCCGACATTAAGTAAAACATTATCACTATAAGATCCATTATCTTTCATTTAATCAAAAATCAAAAACAAACAAAATAGTATACCTTCCCAACGGACACCCTGTACATATTATCATTATATATATTATTATATCATTTAATAAGAGCAAAGCAATTTACCACTCTCATTTTGGCACCACTGATGCTAATGCAGTAACGAAAAAGGATGTTGTGTCGAGTTGTCTGAATCCAAATTCAAAATTGTCCACTGCGTATCTGCGAATTTCAGTAATAGTAAGGTTATCAACTTAGTGATTTCAAAACCGCTGGTCTGGCAAGGCTGTCAGCTGTTAAATTGTTAATGCGATACGATATTTATGTGCGAACAAAATGTCTGCCTATCGAACCATTACATGTTACAATGATACCCGCAGCAAAGTCTAAAAATGCCATGGACATCCATAAGGTCCACTTCGGAGGCTGTAGTATCAATTAAAAAATATGAGACTGTCAACGGCTTAAATCTTACACTTCGCCGAGAATGGAACAAAATGCCATCAGACCACCCTTATGCAGCGCGTGAATAAACTATTTTTTAACATATTTCTGTGGTCACAACCCGTAACAGCCTAACTCGATTTAGGACACAATTGAGTTATTAGCACCATCGTATTCAGCGTATCTAAATTTATTTGCTCTAAATTTTTCATGTTTGTTTCTCTTCTAGGAAGGCAATTAATCCTAAAAAACTTAATAGCTTAAGTTATTTTTCTAAATGACTGTTTTGGCATAACTGCCTAAGTCAATTTAGGATTACAACAAATATAAACATTATTTTTTCATCATTGCCTAAATCAACTTAAGTCGTTAATCCAAAAAAATAAAGAAACAATTTTATTTTCCTAACTTGAGTTAAGCTCTTATTCCGAATTACAATTTCGTTTTTTGATAAACATAAATTGAGTTAAGGTCTTTCTCCAAACTTAAAGTTTTTTATTTAATCTGGAATAATAGCCTAACTCAACTTGAACTTTTTGACTTTCTTTCATTCAACAATTCATAAGAGCCTAAGTGTCTTTTTTGATAATATCTTTTGACTGCGAGAATAAACAACTATTTTTTGTTAACAACTAAGTAAAGAAATTCGTTTCCTTGGAATCTGTAGCAAAGTTTTCCAAAAAACACCTTCTCCTGATTTTCAGTGAAGATTCAAAACTTTAAACTCCTGTACTGAAAATATTGAAAAACAGACTTAGGCTGTTATGGGTTGTGACCACAGATTTTTCATGAAAATCTAAATGTTTTTGATGTATACATTTTAAACAAAAAAAAAAAATTTAAATTGACAAAATTACAGCAATTTTGATTGGTAACATTTCGAGCGCTGTAGTTTAAGAAAAACAAAAAAAAAAAAAAAAAAAAAAAAAACCAAATTCCCTAGCATTCCTTGAATTAAATATAAAATAAAATATTAAAATATTATATAAATATTAAATAAATTTGGCTTCTCACATTCAGTAAACTTATACACGTTCTGTTTTTAGACTCACTGAGCGGGACGTATAGTTTAACGACGATTTCAAAAGTCACAATTTGAGAAGCATTTACCAGACTTGTCGATTACCCGATTGCTCGAAGTGTTCATCAGACACCTTCCACACAAATTGACCTGTTTTTATAAAATTATTTGTTCACCTTTAACTCTCAATTAATAAACTGGAGTAACCTAAAATTGTATGTGTTGTATGGTTATTCACTTAGTGGTTTTAAAGCTGCCGGTCTGGCAAGACTGTCAGCTGTTAAATAGGTGTCATGTGAAGTATTATTTATTTAGTGAAAAGTTTGCTATATACGAATATGTACCGTTCGACAACCGAAGAATGTGTAAAACTAATTAAAACTTACTACAAAAGTGGTGATTCGAACGTGGGCTTCTTATCGAACAAAATTTTCTTCAGCGATGAAGGTGATTTCTCACTCGGCAGTTAAGTGAACTAGCAAAATTGTTGCATATGAGGCTTGAGAAACCCAGAAGTGATTGTGAAAACGCCTTTGAATCCAGAGAAAGTAACTATTTGGTTATGAATATTGTCGGAATCCACACACCACGATCTATCAGAAATCATGTTCCAAATGGCAATGGATTAAAGTTCGAATTGCTTCATCACTCACCTTATTAGTCAGACAATTTTCTATTTCCAAAGTTGGAAAATGGCTCAATGGTAAAAGAATTGCCAACAATGAAGATATGGAGCCTGCGGTTAATGGCCATTTTAAGAAGTTAAGTTAAGAAGTTTAGTTCTTACTATAAACAGCGTATGAAATCTATTATGGCTGGAAAAAGTGTATCGAGCTAAAAGGAGATTATGTTGAAAAATAAAGAAAAATTTTCCCAACTTTTTTGTTTCTCCGTTGTCAGTATGTACACGTATAGGCCATGATTTTTTTAGTATTATCTTTGTACCTTAATTAAATACTCAAAAATATATTTCATT
>JAHXMU010026463.1:0-23108 GCA_019455685.1 Philornis downsi
GAAGCCAATATGGACATACGGCATCCAGTTGTGGGGAACGGCATCGGTTTCTAACATACATAAATAAGCTACAGAGAAGACAGTCAAGAATACTGCGCCAAATTTGTGGTGCCCCATGCTATATTAGGAATGATAACATACACAAAGATTTAAACATTCCTTATATTTCCGAGGAAATAAAAAAATTAAGCAGGTCATATGTATCGAAGTTGTCCTCCCACTCAAACCCACTCGCTCAAAACCTTCAAAATTTTCCCGGTCATATACGGCTAAAAAGAAAGGACACGCTAGACTTGGTCCGGTGACAAACAGTTCTGCTCTCCAAAAACAAGATCCGGCAATTGCAGGATACTTTAGTTTAAGATAGGATTAAGATTGGAATACATATTGTAAATTTCGAAAGAAAGATCAAATAAAGAAAATGAATGAAAAAAAAAAAATGTTTTACGTATGATTTTATTCCGCGTACAGCATACCCTTTTATAAAACAAATTAATTTCTTTAACTTGTATCAAAATTAACTTTAAAGTTAGCATACCTTTTTTTTATTTCAGAGTCTCAATCAGTAATTTCTTAAGAAAATGAGCTCCGATATTTTCGAATTTTTAAATACTTCTCCAAATCCTCTAAGTACGTTTTTTATTGCTGAGAGGATTTTGGACTATCAACGTTTTCAAGTCACAATTTGTACCCACTATAGCTTTTTATTTTTAATCTGCTAAATGTTATTTGCTTAAACTGTTCAAAGATGCCAGGTGAAAATCGCAGTAAAAGATTAAATATTTACTGTTAGTAAAAAATGATTTTTGAATACCAATAGCTCTGCCGAGGGTAACAATCTTGTCGCGATGCACGGGCTTAAGTTTTACCGTTCTATTGTGGAATGCAATACAACCAAATGTTACCCACAATTGCCATTTATTCATTGAGGTGAACCAAATACTGCGGTTCACTAAAGACCTATGTAAGATTAAGTATTATTAATTCAGTTTATTTATTAAAGTTCCTAAAGTTTAGTTTAGTTTTTAAGTAGCGCATAGTAGTTAAAAAGCAAATTAAATATCAAGTTCATAGTAATAAAACAAATTAAACATTATGTTCGGCACCGGCAAATTTACTCATCGACACGACAAAACTTGACGCGAACTCCTCTTTTTCTCTTCTTGTTCGTCTCACAATAGCCATTCACAGTCTTCCGTCTCGGACAGATTGTTTTGTTTCCACGGCTTCATGAAGTCACAGCTGGTCGATGTTGCGTTGGGACCCTCAAAATCGGCTACCTTCTGGACATCATAGCGATCGTTTCTCTTGCTCTTGGTTACTTCGTAAGGACCCACGTATTCGTTTGCTAGCTTCCTCCCAGCGACAAACTGTGTACGCTTGATAGCCACTAGGTCCCCAATCTCGTAGGATTTTCCATTTGTGTGACGCTTATCGAAGCTTTTCTTGTATGCTTTCTGAGCTGCTACAATTTCATCTCTCGCCGCTTCCCTGATATTGTGCCGCTCTGCCATTACTGTGTCCACTATTTCTGCCTTAACCATTTCATTGATGTCACCGTCCATTTCCGTTTTCATTGTAATGCCGAACATGATTTCAAATGGTGTATACTTTGTCGACTTATTGACTGTGCTGTTCACAACCTTCTGTACTTTACCGACGTACTTATACCAAGCCTCTGTGTGGTCGGTTGATAGCTTTGAAATTACACTTACTATTACTCGGTTCAAGCGTTCAACCTGATCATTACCCCTTGGTACCCCAGTCGTTGTCAGTATGTGTTCAACTCCTTCTGCTTGACACCAGTTTTGAAAAGCATTTGCCGTGAATGCCGCTCCCTTATCGCTAATAATTCGATGTGGTGCTCCAAATATGTTTACCCATTCCGACAATCTTCTTATTACCTCATCCGCTGACGTTGACTTGGTAGGGTAAAGCCATGTGAACTTACTGAAGCCATCAACAACTGCGAAAATATATTTGTAAAACTTTGTAGTTGCATCTAACGGTCCAAGGTGATCTACGTGAATCGTTAGAAGCGGAGCATCTCCCTTGTCAATTATATGCATCCTTCCTTCTTGCTTCCCCGTTTTCTTATTGAACATGATGCACTTTGTAGAGTTTTTAATAACGTTCTCAGTTTTCTGTCGTAAATGTGGTATGAAATACCTTTGCTGAACCGAATTTACCGTTTTGTCCACCGCAAAATGCCCTTTTCCATGTTCTTCTCTGATAATTTGGTGTTCCATTAAACGTGGCACAGCAAATAGCATTATCCCATTTTGGTACTCTGTTTGTAAAATTTGCATCACGGCATTGAAGTGAACATCATTTGTTTGAGCTTAAGTGCTCTAGCACTTAATTCCTTATGGATTGTGAAAATATCTGCTGGAGATCTACTTAGTGCGTCCACGTGTTTCATTGAAGCTCCCTTACAATGCTCGATTGTATACTTGTACTCCTCTAGATACAGTATCCAACGTGTAACCGCCGGATTTAAATCGCCTTTCGAAGTCGTGCTTTTAAACGCCTGGCAGTCTGTAACCAACTTAAACTCTCGTCCGAGTAGATAATAGCGAAATTTCCTAACCGCAAGATACGCAGCGAAAATCTTCAAATAGTAGCTATGTAATCGACTTTCTTCAGGTGTTGTTTTCTTACTCCAGTAGTACATAGGGTGCAATTTCCCATCGAATGATTGGAACAAAATTCCTGCCAATCCATCTTTCGACGCATCCACTGGCTGACTCGTGAGTACTTTTTTAACATTCTCAATTGCTGCCACCTCCGCCGTACCAATGGTGAATTCAACGTCCTTCTTTAGTAGGTCTGTGAGTGGTTTGGTGAGTATGGCGTAACTCTGCACGAACTTGCGAAAATATCCAAACAGACCTAACATTTGCTGTAGTTGCTTCACATTTTTAGGCACTGGGATCTTCTTCACTGCAATACTTTTCTCGGCATCAATCGAAACGCATCCATTTTTTATGTGTAAACCCAGATAGACCATATCAGTTTTTAAGAACTTGCATTTCTCCCACTTGATATTAAGACCATACTGCTCAGCTATGTTTAACACCCTCTTCAACTTGTCAATGCCCTCTTCTTCATCTTTCGAGTGAATTATAATATCATTGACGTACATCTGCATGCCATTTTCTCTGATAAGGTTACGGAAAATGTGATTGACAAAACGTAAAAATACTGCCGGTAAATTACAGAACCCAAATGGAGCTCTGTTAAATTCATAGATTCCGTCACTGGTCACAATTCTCTTCGAATTCTCTTTAATTGGTACATGAAAGAAGGCATTTTCAAGATCTAATGTTGTATACATCCGTGCTCCTTCTAATGCTTCGACAACCTCTTCCATCAGCGGTACCGAAAAACTATCCTTTTGAACCATCCTATTTAAGTCACGAAAATCTACGCACAAACGTTTTTTGCCGTCTTTTTTATTGACCATGACTACCCGACTGCAATATTCTGAACTCAATGGGCGCACTATTCCTCTTTCCAGCCACTCTTCAACTTGGTTCCTTATGACGTTTTGTTCACATAATGGTAGCCTTCTTGACAAATGTCTGACAACTTTCTCAACAGCATTTCGGTTTCTGCCTACTTTTGTTTCTTTCCTTGTTTGTATTTGCCTTTCGTATACTTCAAGCATAGCTTTTAAATCCTTAAAACTTTTGGCGGCATGTAAAAAAACTTTGTTCTCAGCTCTTTCGTTTATTCCATCCACAATGCAACTCATAATCGACGCATCATCCACTTTACCAAACAAGTCTAAACGTCGCATATGTAAAATGTACTCATGCATGCTTCCGGTGTTCTTCTTGCGCCTCTCTTGTAATTGTCTGTGAATATCAGCACTCACATAGTCGCAGCGAAATTCTCTTTCCATTTCTTCTCTAAGCGTCTTATAATCAAACACACTCATAGAGTCAACAAACAACTTCGCTGTCTTTGTGATTTTTCTTCGGCAAAAAAAACATACTTCTGGTCTTCACTCCATTTGAGAGCCACTGCACATTTGTCAAAATTGTTAAACCAATCCATTGTCCATCGAAGATTCCAATTACGCTGTCAATATCTGCTGCTGATATTGTTGCCTTCGTTGATTGTTGTTGTTCTTCTCTCTCAAACTTCAACGTTAGGAGTTTAATTAACTCATGTATTTCACTCATTTTCTCTTTCGCTGCTGGTTCCTTGTTCTCTGCTTGGAAAAAATATTCGTCGTCGACGCTCTGTCTCTCTCTGCCGTCGACTTTCAGTGTCTCTTCACCACCTTCTCTTAGTCCCTCTTCGCCACAGTACTCACTTATTACCTCCAATTTGTCCTCTTTGACCTTGCTATCGCGCGAGTTAAGGTCGGACTCGAAGACGACATAAATAAAATAACAAATCAAGATCAGTCTCCGTAAATGACCAAAACACAGACATTATTTTATCTTAGTATTTAAGAAACAAATTTAAACCGTAATAAATATGTAAACACATTTTTGTCTAGACTAAGTATCCTTCTGTAAATAAACATTATCTTTAAACTGATAAATCCACTAATCCTAAACTAACAAAAACCATATTTAAACCACAGACACAATAACCCTTATCATTGACACAATTGATCCTAAACACAAATTCAGAAGACTAATTATTAAACTAAGGAAAATCCCTAAACATCTGTTTGCTTAGGAAAACATATGTTAAAAGATAAGAAAACTCATATTCATTACAACTGATAAAAAATTTAGTATTTAAGGAAGGAAATAGAGTTGTAAGGCAGTTAGTTAAGAAAATACCACATAAGAACACATACGTGTTAGGTACTAACTCAGAATCAATAAATATAATAAAGAATTAAAGACGCATAGCCGTCCAAAAAATATATTTTTTGATTCAAACAAAAGTGGCAAACTTTAATTCGCGTTGTTCCCGGCTGGAACTGGGTGACTGGAAATCTTCGTTTACCTCCTGCGCAGACATTAACTCAAAGACAGTTCAGAATCCACATACAATGTTATCTTGTCCTCTGTTTTTACTTGCAGCACAATTTTCAACTTTTACTGAGGATGTACAACACAACACGATATTTCAACTTATTCAAATTGGTTACTCTCTTTACAACCTTACACAACTTTTTAATCCAATTTGACTTTTTCCGCGACGGTTGAGCCCCCAATTGTAAGATTAAGTATTATTAATTCAGTTTATTTATTAAAGTTCATAAAGTTTAGTTTAGTTTTCAAGTAGCATATAGTAGTTAAAAAGCAAATTAAATATCAAGTTCATAGTAATAAGATAAATTAAATATTCTGTTCGGCACCGGCAAATTTACTCATCGACACGACAAAGCTTGACGCGAACTCCTCTTTTTCTCTTCTTTTTCGTCTCACATTAGCTACACTCAGACTGCAGACTGCCGTTCGCCTACACCTCTCTCTTGTTACCCTTCTACATAGCATATACAGTTTGTCATCATTCACAGGGAGGTCTCTCCATCCTCCTGGAGCTCTCTCCATCCTCCTGGAGCTCCTTCTCATGGCTTTGATGGTACTTTATAGCAGTGGTTATACTGAAAACAAACTCCCTTAAGTCTCTGAGTGTTTTGCGGCCCGTGCTCAGGGCTTTCAGGTTTGCAGTCAGGGGTTACCGACTGTATTAGAACGTGAGCCTTACTGATATCTGGACGCGTCAGTGTAGTACAAAAGTCCTTATCGCGTTATTGATGGATCTACTCACCTCTACACTCGTGGGACAAAAAAATGATGAACAACGAAGAAAAGGTACAAAGATAGGCGCCTAGCTCTCAGAATTCTTAAGATCTGGCAAGGCTGATCCGAGTGCATTGACCGAAAAGCAAAGGTAACCTTTGAAATGAGCTCGAGGCATTTTTGATAAACAGGATGCCTTGCCCGCTGTGAAGCCAGCCGAGAAGAGTCTGCGAACGCCTGAAACGCCTGCGAACGCCTTTTCAAGCGGCCAAAACCGCTGGAAAAAAAATTTGATTGTGGCAATGACGGCAATGTGCACCATAAAATCTAGGGAAGTACCGATATCAACAACAGGGGTGAGTCACTTATTGAGTATGTTGTAAGTTATACGAATTAAGTTGTTTTTAATTAATTACAACTTTATTACTAGAGGGTGAGTTCATAACTAATTTTACCATTGTTCATTTGCCTGAAGCTAAAGTCACTACATCATGCTGCGCCGCTGTCGCTCTGCCGACGTTACCATTGCACATGTTGCTGTTTGCTGACACTGCGGCTCGTGTAGAGAATGTGCTGACATAGCGGCTCGTGTAGACTATGGGAATATGGGAACATGAGGGTTTCTCATGGAAGATTGTTGGGTATTTGGTTGATTGAGTGTGACCAAATTATGAGGTGTTGAATGTGCTGATTTAGCGGCTCGTGTGGTGTTTTTGGTTGTTTATTGCAACGAAACTGTGGGAATGTGGGAACACGAGGGTTCCTCATGATAACTTGTAAGTTCTGACCTAACAATTTGTAACAGGGGTGATGAACATACATTCATCACAAAAAGTGGAAAAGAGGTGCTGGATGTTACCCTTGTTTTTGAGGAACTAGCTGATAGGATTGGAGAATGGAAAGTTTTGGATAATCATAGGTTTTCAGATCACCGTTACATCAGCTTCTGCCTGAGTGGACTGGAAAGGGTTCAAAGAACTGTTTTCCCACTGAATGTGAGAAAAGCAGACATGGACAAGTATAGGGAGGCATTTAACAGGAACTTTTCAAGGTTATCTGACATTAATGCCCGAAACATCGAGAGCACCGAGTGGTCTGTGAGACAGGTCACAAAGGCTCTAAATGATTAAGGCCACGAGAACTTCACAGGACTGGGACAATTACAAGGAGAAATTTGAGGAATATAAGAGTGAACTGAGGAAGGCTAAGAGGAATACTAGCCTCCAAACCGTACACGCTGGGTTACCTCAGGAAGCCGCAGGGTGATTGGACAACATCCAGTGAGGAATCACTGAAATTACTTCTGGATATTCATTTTCCTGGTAATTCCCGAAACGGAACTGTCGCGGATAATACTGCGTCGAACCAACCGTCAGCTGCTGCCAGGGAAATCGTAACCAAACCCAGAATAGCGTGGGGTATTAAAAGCTTTAAACCTTTTGAGTCACCCGTGCCGGACATGATTTCGCCGGGTGAACTACAGGCGATGGTTGAAACGCTGATTCCATGGCTTGAGGAGCTCTATATCGTTTGTATTGACCTAACATATATCCCTGCTATGTGGAGGGAGACCAAGGTGGTCTTTATTCTTAAAGCCGGCAAAACCTCCCGCCTATCATCGTTTCTCCTCAAGACACTGGAGGGACTCATTGACAGCTATTTTAGGTCGAGCATAGACCGGAAGCTGTCGTCGGATAGACAACATGCTAACTGCAAGGGTAAGGCTACTGAGACTGTCCTGCACGGCGGATTATCACAGCACGGATTTATCCAAATGTTCACTTTCCGTTAAGGAGTATACTTTGGTAGCCTTTCTAAATATAGAAGGGACGTTCAATAACGTTTCTCCTGACACGATACTTGCAGCACTATCAAACCTGGGAGTAGACGTCAGTATAAGGAGTCTTGTGTACGATCTTCTTCCGAAGAGACGTATCCGGGCTAGATTATGTTCGTCGGACCTGTACAGATATGTCAGTAGAGGAATACCCCAAGGAGGTGTTCTATCTTCCCCACAATGCAACCTTGCTCTGTCGTATACGCAAATGATGTTGCGATAGCAGTTAGGGAGAAGCTTTTGGAAACATTCGGAGACATCATTCAAAGAGCCCTTCTCACCGTAACGAAAATACAAATAAGACCGAAGTGCTTCTGTTCACCAGGAGCTACAGGATTCCACATGTGGATCCCATCTCCCTGCGGGGTACTGAAATTCCTTTCGCGAACTGTGCAAAACATCTTGGTGTAATATTGGATTAAGGCCTCGCATTGTTCACTGGTTGTATGCTGCAGTAGTAAGACCGATAATGTTGTATGATGTTATCGTCAGGCGGAAGGATTTTGGGAATTCCACGTACTGTAAGATACTGGAAAGGTCCAGAGGATGGCTAGTCTGTACATCACAGGTGCGTTCCGCACCACCCCATCCGATGCACTAAATGTAATTTTGCATTTACTACCTCTGGATATAATTAGTATGCAGACAGCCGCAGCTGCGGCGGTAAGACTAAGAGAGCTGTCATAGTGGTCAAACAGTAGTTATGGGCACAGTGTGATCCTCAACATGGCACTACTGAATACACTCTGGCTGAACCACTGTTCGACAAGAGGTACCATATACTTATACTAGATAGAGATAGATGGAAGTCTAGAACTCCTGGTATATGACTGTTTATCGACTTCTGCACTGACGGCTCAAAATTAAATCATCAGGTAGGTTTCGGTTTCTACTCCAAAGACCTGTGGCTAAGAATAGCAAGAAGGCTACGTGATCACTGTAGTGTTTATCAGGCCGATGTTTTGGTCATTAAGGAAATGACAGAATGGCTGAGATATAACATTCTCACAACGGTCGGGATTAACATACTTTCTGATAGTCAAGCTGCCATTAGATCCCTGGATTCTATCTTCCTGAACTCAACAACAGTCCTAAATTGTGGCAGATCTCTTAGCGAGATGACTCAGCATTCACCATATGTGGGTGCCGGGCCACAGGGGCATTCCAAGGAACTGCAGGGCAGACGAACTGGGAAGCCTTACAGACTCCAGTCGAGTTGGGGTCCGTGGGCATGTCCTTAGCCACTTGCAAGCTCCTACTGCGAGATGGAGCACATTTAGTTGCAAATAGCAGATGGTAGTATGTCCAATGCTGTAATCAATTCAGACGGATGTGGTCTCGCCTAGATCTGAAGCGTTCACGCACACTGCTGTCGCTATCAAGACCCGACGCCTCATTGTTTGCATCCGTCATGACGGGATACTTCAGGTACGTTCAACGGGAAAAGCTGGGGACATCCTTATCTCGAGTTTCCGTGGTGGACAGTGGACTACACAGTCAAAATGAGTTTGTCTATTCAGGCTACCACACTGACCTAAACTAACCAATAGCTAAATATTATAAACAAACGGTAATTTTATGAGATTCACGTTTATTTCGTTTCTTTGCAAAAATCTATCCCACAAGTTTTTAGTTACACGCTAATGTATAAAATTTTATCATTTTTGTACTTTAATCATCTCTGTGGCAACAATTACGCAAAATATGACGCTATCATTTTGGCAATTGCTTAGTTCTTTATAATTAGTTCAAGCGTTCCAAGTAGATTTGAATTCCTATAAGAACATTTCCAATCCATTTCTGAAACTGATATAAGAAGTTTGCTTGCACTCCAAATTGGAAAACTGAATCAGGCATTACTTAAATTTGTGTGTGCTTATTGAGTATTAATTTAGACGATTTAGAAATCATTTTCTCTGTCTTAGGTAAGATGCCTTCTTCCGAACCACTATAAAACTTCTTATAAATTTTACTAGTCTGTCACTTCTGTAAAGTTAACTCTTTTCTGGCCGGAAGGCCTCCAAAATTTGTTTTCCGATCATATAGTTCACTTGAATGGTTATATGTTGAATATTGGATACAAAGAAATATATATATATATACCTATATATATGTATATATACATATATATATATACGTATATATAATTGCAATTATTACCATAATTATCTGATCGCCATTAGGGTTTTGGTTTTCGTACACAACTTCAATATTCGTTTTCTAATATAATAAAAAAGAAAATAAACTTACTTGCATCATATGAATGAACATACTCGTACACGCACTCTATTTTTGGATTTATGCAATGTGACCTATTATTTAACGATGATTCTCAACGTTGTCGATTACTCAAAATGTTCGTCAGACACATGGAGGTGACCGCCGCCCAAATAATGATAGGTGCCTGTATCGGGGATTGAATTCGCAATCATGCGAACGATAGTTGCGTATACTAAGCATTACGCCATGTTCGGTCTAAGTAATGATTGCCTAAAATGTCATGCGTTCTTACTTAGACGGCGGCCAGAATATGTACTTTTATCAAAAATCATAAATCCCAGAGAATCCGAATCTCTGCGATCTTCTGTGCTTCTTCTCCAATTCGCCACGTGTTTTGACAGTGATTCAAAAGTTTCCCTTTCTAAAGAGTCTTCTGCATTGCACTGGAAAGCTTGGACCCATCTGCGATATATGACAAATTTAATGCAATTGCCGTTCTTTACTATGCCCATATTGATAGAATTTTAGCATGAGTTATATTGATTAAATTTATTTCCTACCAAAAAAACATTTTGGCTAGAATACAAAGAATGAAATAATCTTACAATATAATTCGGTTCACCAAATTGAATAATACAGAAGAATGTGTATCTTAGTTCCAAATAATTTTCGAAAGTGCAGCCCAAGAAATATATTCCATACTGTGAATAATTATGCCTTCACCTACCACTATAAACATGCCTCAACATTTTGTGGAAGCACGTATGGAGTCCAGAAATATTGGTCCGACTTGTTCCAGGACATAAGTAACACTTGAGATTTCTAATTCACTAACATTTCTGAATTACAAACTGTTATCACGGGGTGCTGTAAACAACATATTGAGATCAATGGGAGCAGAATTAGATGTTGAGGTAAAAAGTTGTTTAAGTGGTTTGAATCTATAGGTATATCACAGTCATCAGAATCACAGTTAATTGCACCAACAGTTTTTATGCGAGACCAAAAGGCCTGCGGATTATCGAACACCGTTCAAACGTTTAGTTCACATTACGAGCAATTTTACAATATTTCTTATGAATAGATTCATTTCTATAACTATTATTTTGCAAATAGCCGCATATACAAGATCCCTATATCTAATGGTCTCACGAACAATTGGTCTGTTGAACAAACGCATGGATTTTAAAATATCATTAAGAAAGTGTATCTGGCCATCAGAATTGTTGGTATAATACTCGTATATATAGGTATAGGTATAGGTATAAAAAAACAATTGTAAAAATATCAAAGATTAAGCTATCATAGTTTATAGCATCATAGTCACGATACTATATAATACGCGATTCTCTAGAAGCTTGGAATCTGTATTGAAAAAGCTAAAGGCATGCCAAGAGTTAAGCGCTGAGAAGTAAAATTGATTACTTCTGGTAATAGCTTAAGTGTTGCCGAAAAGGGCTAAAGCAATTAATGAGGTAAAGTTCCAGTGTAAATCAAAATGAGTAGGTAAGTTATTATGTAATGCAGACAAATTACATCTAGTGAGGAAATGACGGAAATAATTGTATTTGTGAAGTATTGCAATATCGCAATTGTAATCCTACATTATATCCAGAACTAATATATGTTACGTAAGTTTCCAAAGCATCAATATTTCCTTCTGGTAGATAAACTACTCCAACAACTGAACTGGATGAGTTTGAGGTCACACGTACAAAAGCAGTTTCATTTATTTCATCTCATTTATTGAACAGTCTTGTAATTTAAAGCCTTTTGGCCAATATTAAAGAAATTACAAAATGCATAAAATAAATACTACTTGAATTGGAAAACAAAAACAAAATATAACTTAGAATATAAAATTAAATTAACTAGTAACTAATTACCTATAACGCTCAAATTGAAGTGCACCACAAAGTAAGCGATATGAAGGGAAATAAAAATATTGAAAAACAATTAAATATTGAATGATGTATACCTATATATGTAGGTGAGGCCAAATTGCAATTTTTTTTTTTGGTTGGTAAATCACAATAAGATGCATAAATAGAAATAAATACTACTCCAAAGTAAATGTAGAAATGTATATAAAATAAAAATTGATCACATAAAATCATACATTTAATATCAACCAATAAATACACCAAAAATTAATAAATATCACTCGTAAAATAAATATCACATTAAGATGTAAAAGAAGATGTAAGATGTAAAGAATATTCACCTACGTCAACTGCATATGATAGATAAGTCTATTACGGAATATTGTGTATGATACATTTAAATTTCTAAGCTCATTTGGCAATACATTATAGCTACGAGCTACTCTTACATTAAAAGATCGTGCAGTAAGATGGCAAACAATTGCCTTCTACGAACGGAATGACAAAAAGATTCGTATAGGAAACGCGGACGTTGGTTAGAATATATTTTGTAAAAACACAACTGCAATCGTACATCGACAAATGCAGGAAATGAACATCCCAGAAATTTACAAAAAAGGTGTTATATGTACACGTCTCTTTAGGGAAAAGATGTAGCGAACAGCTCTGTTCAAAGATAATTGAAGGAGTTTCATATATTTTTGATTAGTAGCAGAGTATATCTCTAAGCAGTACATAATGCTTGGCATAACTAGGGCATGAACCAGTTGCTTTTTCACATACAGCGGGAGCGACAAATTAGTTGTGTATAACTGCCTCAATGCATAGTTAACACTTAAAACAACATGATTAATGTGCTTCTCAAAACGCAGCTTATCATCTATAAGACTCCCAAACATTTCATGTCATTCATAAACTGTAAATTAGAACCATTATAAACTACTCGCAAATCCCCTTCAGTTTGGTTCGAATAAGTCATAGCTTTGGACTTGGAAGAATTGACACAAAGTCTGTTTTCTGACATCCAATTACGTAACCTATCAAGCACATAATTAATTTTCTCCTGAAGAACGTTTAGAAACTGGTAATCCCCTTTAAATAGCAACTGAATATCATCAGCAAAGACATACGGTTTACACAGAGTATCAAATTTTGGAAAAAGATCGTTGATGTAAAGAGTGAAGAGAATCGGGCCCAAGACTGAACCTTGCGGCACCCCACTCTTTACGCTGAGCACATTACTATATTTACCATTGGCACAAACTTGTTGCTTCCTTCCTGAAAGGAAGGAGTAAATTAAACTACAAGCATTGTTTGCAAACCCGTAAAAATTATATAACTTATAAATATTTTCCAGATTCAATGACACCAATACACATAATTTGCTCCCATTGAAATTTTCCCGAATACTATCAGTCAGACCTAGTAGGAAAGAAGTAGTGCTTCTATCTTTTCTGAATCCACATTGACAATCATTCAGAAAAGACCTAACCTCAAGATATTTGGATAATTGGATTTTCAAAATATGCTCCACTATATTTGACAAAATTGAAATTGGCCTATAACTGGCCACAGACTGTATTGAGTCCTTTCTTACCACTGTGACTATTTTTGCTAATTTCCATGCTGATAGATACTCAGATGTAGTCAAGATGTTGTTCACAATATATAGGAAATGGGTTGAAATATAGGGGAGTACAAATTTTAAAGAAAATCCGTCACAACCGGCTGCATTAGACTTAATCATTAGAAACGCTTTCTCCAAGTCCCATAGCTCAACACAACGAAAAACCACTCTCCCGCCGCGGGAAATTCATAACATTATCACTATATGAATCTAACTGATAGCTTACAAACGCCTCATTGAGTTCATTAACATTCACTTCATTCGGAAAAGATTTGTCTGAAGAGAACCCATTAGTTCTTAATAAATTCCATAATCCTTTCGTTGATTTACACCTAAGTGCCCTGGAATGTGCATCAATCTTTCCCTTTCTGATCACAGATTTAGCCTTATTCCTTGCCCTGCAAAATATTTTCCAATTAATTTCAGTTTTATCTTCCAAATATGCTTTATAAGCCAGATCGCGAATTGACGCACAATACGTTAAATTTGGAGAGTTAATCCAGTTATCCTTAAAATCAGGGACTAATTTTCTTTTAAGTGGGAAACTAATATGTATCGATGAAAGGCAAGAAATAAAAACATTAAGTTGCATGTCGACATTGTTTGTAGTATATATAGGTAATTGTGAACTTATGAAATCACGCAAGGTATCCGAATTCGCAGCTTTGTAGTCAATAAATTCATAAAAATAATCCTTGTTTCTAACAGCTATATCAATGGAGATAAAAATACAAGCATGGTAAGAAATGCCTGGGCAAATGAATTGACCAGATTTAGCTATAATATCTGGTTACGAAATAAGGAAAAAATCGATTAGCGAAGTAGATTTTTGAGATACATAAAATGTGTAGGCAAAGAATTATGTCTAACCACCATATTCATTCTCCTGCTTGCTTCTCTAACACCATGCGACTTCACAATATCAAACAAATTACAATTAAAATCAGCAAGTCGGAAATATAGTTCTCAAATAGTTCAAAATCACCAAAATCGGGTAAATAAACAACTCCAACTAATATTTTTCTTCTACCAAGCAACAATTCCACAAACAAGCATTCAAGTACATAAGTACATTCACATAACCCTGAATCACAGATTTTAGAAATAACTCTTGCCTTGAAATTAGATGACACGTGTAGCGCAGCATCACCACCCCGAATATTAGAACAGTCATTTAAAAAGATATTATACCCAGGAACACTTACAGCCTTATTGGTTGTGTATGATTGGATATATATGATTTTCTGTTACACCAACAACATCAAGAGAACTCTGGTAAAGTATACTCTTTAGCTTATCAAATTTGGTGGAATTAAAATTTACGTTCAACGATTGTGTGTTGTAGTAATTAACATTAAGCCCATCATAAGATGAGAAGAATCTTCCTATGTCTAGCGTCGCTAACAATCTCGCTTATTCGACTACCTACATTTATTGTAATATCTCGAAAGAAGAAGAAATTACTAAAACATTATAAACAATACTGATCGAGTTATTCCCCCCTAAGATAACACATGATAAAACAATCCATATTTTTCTAACCCACGCTCCCATCCATTACTTAAAAAATTCTACAAGCCTAACTTAAGCGTACCAAACGTTGGAGTGTCGTTTGGATTGGTAACTCTGATTTGAGAGAACGCTTAAGAATCGAGCAGAACTTGATTAGCAAGTTTTTCTTGCACAGGGTGTCCGCCGGGAAGGTATACTACTTTGTTTGTTTATAATTTTTGATGAAATGAAAGAGAATGGATCTTATATTGATAAATGTTTTATTTAATGTCGGCAATTATGTATGGAATACGACATCAGATAAATGTTCGGCTTTGTTAGCCTCACAAATGCGAGCCCTTTTGAGCACATTTTTCAGTACATTCTCACAAATTTCACGCGGTATTTCATTAATTTCATCACGAATATTTTGTTTGAGTTGATCAAATGTTTCTGTTTTGTTTGCATAAACCTTGCTTTTCAGATATCCCCATAAAGAAAGTCCGAAGCAGTCAAATCAGGCGACCGTGGAGGCCAATCAACATCACAATTTTTTGAAATAGCTTGATACCACATGTTAATCAAGCCCAAAGCATGCAGTTGTGACGTTAAAAAGTTTTCAATCATATCACGATATTGCTCCCCATAGACAGTTACCGTTACGCCGTTTTCAATTTCAAACAAGTACGGTCCAATGATTCCTCCTGACCAAATTGCACACCAGACTGTCGCTTTTAATGGATGCAAAGATGACTGATGATGAACCGACTATTCTGTTTATTCACATATCCATCCAAATGGAAATGTACCTCGTCACTCATTATGATTTTTTTTATAAAAATCGGGGTTGTCATGGGCGAGCTGTAACATCCTATTGGCATATGTACGGAGGCGTAAATGGTCTTGTAGAAGAAGCTCTTGTGTCAAATGAATCTTAAATGGAAACAAATTCAAATCCTTGTGCAAAATTGTGGCCAAAGTTTTTCTTTGAAGACCAAGCTCCTGAGCACGGCTTCGAATTGAGGTTGATGGATTGTTTTGAACACTTTCTTGTGCAGCAGTAATGTTTCTAGCCGTAGCCCTGTAGCTCTATCAGCTACATACTCTATTTCTTCGAAATCACGTAACTTTCTCGTCGTCACAATAATCGTTGGTTTATCGAATATTTTTCAATAATAAATTATTATCTAATTCACGACTGCCAAATATGAACTGTGAAGACTAATATTTACCAAAATGGCGACAAAACAAAGTAGCATACCTTCCCGACGGACACCCTGTACTTTCCAACCCAACAACATGAACTAATGTCTGTGGCATTTACATTTTCACCAAGACCCTCCGGTATCTCAAGCGCCAGAGCAAAACTGATACTAAAATGTCAGTCGGACAGAGTTGATGACGAATCCTCTGACTTTCCCCGTCCATTCGTCCAATGTCATCTTGCAACTTTGAATCCCATCTTGCTACGCGAATGCGCGCATCTACTTCATCTTTAACTTTGACTGATAACGAGAAAATCAAACTGTCTTCTTCCTCTGCCAATTTTTTAATGGCATCCTACATGCGGTCGTTATCGTTTGTGTTTCCCTGAAAATGACTAATGAAGTTAGTCGAAATATCTCGTAGCAAACACTTACAAACACTTAAATCCAAAGATAGGAATAAAAAGGTCAACAATCAAAAGCAGCAAATATTTTCTTATTTAACATTTTGTTTTGAGCAAATTTTGTATATATATGTACATATATTGTATATGTACATTAGGGTGTCCCTTATATGGGGAAATGCTAAAATGCTAAAACATGCTCAAATATGAAATTTCATCTTTCTAGCATGATCGGAAGCCGTGCTGACCGAGCTTCAAAGTTCATATATTACTTATTATTTGTCCTGAAATCTGAGTTAACTATAAATCTGATATAAATGAAACAGTTAAGTAAATAAAAGTGAAATAAAACAAAAATTACATAATGCCATTAATTTTTATTCAAAGCAAATAACAAATAATAACATTCAGTTTGGGTAAATTCTCTTAAGTGTAGTTTTTTTACAATCTGGATACAAACTTCGATGTTCCTGGACACGAGGCAATAAGAACTGTTTTTGTTCTTCGTCAGTCGTGATAAGTCCGTTAAAATCCTGCATTAATTTGACAGCCTTTTCAGCAGTGTCACTTACACCCTTCAAACGACTTATTCTTCTCTTAGCGTCTGGAAAAGCTGTACTATTACCCCAAGAAGATGAACCTTGTTGTAGAAAACTGTCGTCGATCTGAAGTCGTAATAGAAATTGTTTGCCCCTTTCCGATACAAAATCAACCACTGTTATATCTAAAAAAAAGAAAACAAATTAATTCACAAAAAACAATAAGAAATAAATAAAAAAAAGAACAGAAACCCCAGCTTACTGAACAACTTTTCAGCCAGTTCTTCCTTCGATGGAACATAGCGCTTCTCTGATTGATAATTTAAATCTCTGTTGAAGTGGGTAATTATTTTAATTTTAGTTTCTTTATCGACTTCATCATCGAAAAGTTCTAATATAGCTGTCTCTTCACAAAAATACCACAAGTGATGGCTGAACTTGCTTAAAGAATTCTCTTTCAATTCTCTTTCTAAAGTCTGTTCCAAAATAGCACAAGATCCATTAAAACGGCCTGAGTTCGAAGCTGTTGTGTCGCAGCACATTATTTGTACCTTGTCTTGAAGGTTCCAGTCAAATAGAGCAGTTGAAATGACATTGACTTGATGTTTTCCAAAAGAACTGTCTGCTTTTGAGACTGCAAGAAGTTATTCTCTATCATCAAAAGAAGAAATAATATAATCAAAAGATTAATAATACATATGTTACATCTTTTCCCATATAAGATGCAATTGGTTCACGAGTTAAAACCAAGAACGCATTCAATATAGTCGCTGTTAACGTTACTTATGTGCCACCCTTTATATATACAGCGGATTGTGATTCGCAGTGCACCATTTCGTCGTCAACTATATGAGATTGGGTAATCTGGTTTCGTCCTATATTTAATATAATAAATTAGATATTTTATGTACTGACATAGTATTTTGTTGGTTTCCTATTCATTATTATTTCATTTTATTATTATCGAAGGTTCCCCTTTAAGAAATATATTGGAGTCCTTGCTTAAACGTTTGTAAATTATCACTGAATAAGGAACAAATTGTAAAATTTGGAAAGTTAGCGAAAAATATAAAATTTTCAAGATTTGTGTTTAACCTTTATATGTTTAAAATCTCTTCCTACTGCACCAATTTAATCTATATTTATTTATACTAGACTAGACTATACATTCTTATCTATCATAAATAACTTCAAGCGCTTCGGTTTTCTGCGCTTCTTCTCCAATTTGTTAGACCAAGTTTCGATAGTATTTCAAAAGTCTGGTCCTTCCCACGGGGATTTGGTCACCCTCCTCAGCATCATCTATTGAGTTCATTGCCGACAACTTTTCATGCTGAATCATTTGGGTCCATCCGCATAGCCAACCCCAACTGTATATTGATGCGCTTGACCACGTCGATATCGATATATATCTTGTACAACTAATTGTTCATGCGACGCCGATGCCCTCCGTTAACGATGATGGGATATAGTCGGATTCTTGTTTGTTGAGAGAGGGCTTGTTTAGTCACCGTTCCAAAATTATAGTTGTCAACGTTCACACAGCGTCAGAAGTGAGTAGATTCTTTGATCGTAGAACCAATTAAATTTGTTTTGTCCTAACATATTACCTTTGTTTAAGATGGTACCAGTTGTGTTAGCTCATAATCATCTCCAACTCTGTCTAAATTCTCGTTTGGTATAAAATGGTTCATTAAGATTTTTGCCTATCTTTACTGAAGACCTGCAACATTATTAAGGCTTATAAACTTCGCGTTAATTCTTAATATTGCTAGGTAGCTTTATAATCGCCGAAAAGTTGGTGCGTGTCGAAAAATTGGTGCCTGTTTTTCTTACTGAAAAGGCCCAATCAGATTAGCTACTATTAAAGGCTTTAGTCTTTATCACATTCGACAGGAGAGGAGGTAAACAGGGAACATAAAACACAAAAATTCCCATCATGCAGTATGCATTCCTCGACCTAAACCATATTTAGAGGCTTGTAAAATGGTTCTATTCGTAGGCTGAGGTATCATTGTCATGTCCTGGATTAAGATGAGGGACCATAAACCTTTCAGAAATAAAATGCAGGATTTACTTTTGTTTAGATTTACTGATTAGAGGTTTTATTTATTCAATTATTTATAGTAAATGCTTGTATAGTTGTTAAACGACTTAATGATAAAGATCAACTCCTTGTGGATGCTCAGGGCTTTGATTTATATCAAGATAATCGGAAGATCTGCTTTCTGCAGTAGCTGCTTTTCAGGATTCGGTTGCCATCGGGAAATTCGGAAAGGGTGTCCAACGATTTCTCTATTTGGCTGTGTTCGGATTGGCGGTATATATTTGATATAACTTACAACTAATCTTACAAACAGTAAGCCGAAGCTGCTGTGCTGAGGAACAGTAAGCCGAAGCTTCTGTGCTGAGGAACAGTAAGCTGAAGTTTCTGTGCTGAGGAACAGTAAGTCGAAGTTTCTGTGCTGAGGAACAGTAAGCCGAAGCTTCTGTGCTGAGAAACAGTAAGCCGAAGCTTCTGTGCTGAGGAACAGTAAGCCGAAGCTTCTGTGCTGAGGAACAGTAAGCCGAAGCTTCTGTGCTGAGGAACAGTAAGCCGAAGCTTCTGTGCTGAGGAACAGTAAGCCGAAGCTGCTGTGCTGAAGAACAGTATGCCGAAGCTTCTGTGCTGAGGAACAGTAAGCCGAAACTCTTGTGCTTATACAACTGCTTGATCACGACTACCTCCGGTGATAGTGATGCTTCTTTACTTATACTTTGCGGCGGTAGTTTTCTTCTAGTGAGTCCCGTGTTGTCCGGTGATTAGCGATCGATCTTCTCGGTTGACCGCCGGCTGGCGACTGACTTCGGTGATGGTGATTCTTCTTTACTTATACTTCCTTCTAGTAAGTCCCGTGTTATCCGGTGATTAGCGATCGACCTTCTTGGTTGATCGCCTGCTAGCGACTGACTCGCTTATGCTTTGTTCCCTCTATTTACACCCAATTATGACGATGAAGTAACGGGCATTAGTGTCGGTTGTGTATGTATGACGTTGCAGCGTTTATTGTGGTGTTGTTGTTCTAAACGAAGTTCTGTGTTAGGGTATATTGTGTGGTTATTGCTGTTGTTTTGAATGAAGTTTTATGTTAGGGTATATTGTGTGGTTGTTGCTGTTGTTTTGAATGGAGTTTTATGTTGGGATATATCTTGCTACAGGCATATTCATGCTGTTTATAAACAACTCTGCTGGTAGGACATCACTGTCCGCACCTTTGTGGGTTCTAAGTCGTAACATCGCTATTATTCTAATATCGTTTGAGCTCAGAGATGGGCATAATTGAGAAGACTTCTTTACCCGTGCTGCCATCTAGAACTAGGAGCCTATAAAAATACTTTGCACTCTACATGCATGTGACTAGATTTCCATCGCTGTCCCTATAGGAGAAGAGCCCTGTTGCATACCCTACAATTCTGATATTCTGGTAGAATTTTTGGGCTTCACCAAAATCCTGTATCTTTCTACATCCCCACTCTCTCGTTCTTCCCACAATCGTTCCTTCCGCCTAAAAAATCGGTGTGCCTCTCTTCTCCTCTCCTTACAGTGTTCCCGAACAACACGCAGCGTTGCCCTATACCTTTTTCCTCAGAAATTATGCGAAGTTCTTCATCGTACCAGAGGTTGTCTGAGCTCGGTTTTTCATACCTTAGTTGTGCAATATGTCGCCGCTGTGCGTCAGGAACATAAGTTTCAGGGTCATTTTGTTGCAGTAGTTGAGAGAGTTTGGTAGAGTAAGTTATGGTTCTCTCAGAGGTATGCAGCTTAGCGACGTTCAGCTTTTTTTGTGTCTGGTTACGACATAATCCTAATTTACAGTTAATATCATCCAGAACAAATTTAATGTGGCCACGGTATCAGTTATACTCTTCTTCTAAGAAGAATGTATCTTTGGTCTCCTCGTCTTTGCCTTCCGTCGGGGTATACTCGAATGCACGGATTAGCGTGATGAACAAATATTTCGTCTTGATGTGGACAGTGGTTATCACTTATTGGCCTGAATCGCTGGGTAAGGCGTCTAAGTCTCTTTTCCACAAAAATTCAGATTCACGCCTTTCTGTGTGGTAGCTGTAGTAGATATCACAGTTTTTGCGCCGAATACATTCTTGCCTTGTCAATCGCATCTCCTGGATGGCGGTGATGTCAGCTTTCTATTTATCAAGTCGAACTATATAACATCCAGAAGACGTACCAAGTATCTTTTGACCAAATGTGTGTTCAGAACTTTTTAAGTCGTTTGGGCGATAACTGCCGTTAATCTTAGCAAAACTTCTTAAAACTTGGAAAGCCTAATATTTTGCAAATCATAGCCGGGGATTCCAAATGGGATTTATTGACTTAACCCTCCTGTTACCTCCAACACAATTGTGATAAAGAAAATAAACGGCATTGTCACACCCTCCTGGTACCTCCCGTACAAATTTTCTGATTGTCAAAATTTCAATATTTCTTCTGTAATGTTTAATTACAAGGCTGCGATGAGCTAGGTAAAATTATTACTTATTATATGGCCTAGGTAAAATTTGAAAAAAATTGTCACGTCCCTTCTGGTACCCCCATACAAATGTTCGATTCAAAACCATAATCTTTAGCATCTTTGAAGAAATTGCACTGAATTCACTAAAATTTAGCACGTATTATGCATTTGGTGATCTAAGTTCTGAGAGTGAAAATGTGGGGCATCCAAATTCCCCTTCTGGTACCTCCCATGCCAATTGACCGAGTTGTCGAAATTTAATTTCTCAGAAACCCCGATTTCGTAGACTGCAGTTACACAAATTCCTGCCAATGCTTAGCAAAATGGAAGGAAAAAAGACTTGATAACCATACCCTCTTTGGTAACTCCCATACAAATTACTTAATTTAACTCATATGTGCCGTGGTAGATCCATATTTTTCACTCAAGTGCACTAAGTTCAATGCAATATAGGATATATCAGGCATTTAGTAAACACAGTTCTGCGATTGCAAATGGGTGGTATTGGCACGCCCATTAGGTTACCATACATATAAAGTGACTTATCTAGCAAAAATCAATGATGCATGCAGATGGCATCTCTCACAGATTTGCCTCAAGACAAAAGGACGACAGGTGAAGATTATATAAGTTAGTTTATTTGACTGAAATTTCTGTACTGATTATAATTAATCTTCACAAAACTTAGGTATATTTTTTATGAAGCTTTTGTTCTTGTAAATTCTTTTTATTATAGATTTAAATTATGGTCTTCTTCATTCTTCAATAGAACTAAGACTCCTACATTAAAAATATGGCCTACTGTTCTGTTCATAACTAATATTCTGTATTAATCTATAACTGTTGAAACTAAAACTATAACAAGAGTTTTTCCGTTCTGCATTTTTGGAACAAAAGGTTTCAGTTGATCAATTTGATGTTTTTTAGCGCTTAATGTAGGTTTGATTATTTCTGAAGACTTCTTTGCATACTTCTTAGCCGCAAAGGAACTAAAGAACCCACAAACACATTTACATCTTTGACCGGATGATTCATCACATGACATGACACATGACTACTAGGGTGACCGCAGTTGATATGGGAGAAAAAAAATTCCAGAATTTTAGAAACGGGAACCCCACAAAATGATGAGTCCTTGCAGATTTTACGATAGTCAAAGTTTGAGCACGATTGGACTATGTTAACACGTGCCGCTGGGGGCTCAAAGTTTCGAAAGAGTGTTTATATGGGGAAAATATGACTTTTTTTCAGCTTTTACAAAAATTTCGTTCTACAGCTTAATTTTTTCAAACAGTTTTTCCTGAATCGATTTGAGTATAAAATTCTCTTTTCAAAAAGCTATAAAACTTCAAAATCGGTCAAGAACTCACCCAGAAACAGCAAATGCCCCAGACCAATTTTGTGCCAAAAACAAACACATAGGTCATGAAAACAAAACCAATCACACAGTGCGTTGACAACAGCAACAGCATGGTGTAATGATCTACATGGTAGAGACAGAAGAAGTTGATGTTGGTGTACGCAAAGAAATGAAAACAAGCAAAAATATCCGTTAAAGTACCGTTATAAAATAAGCACAATACAACAACACATAAAATAAACACCAACCATCAAAACAGAGACAATTATTTCTAGAAAAAACATTCTTCTATCAGCTCGAATAAAGCCTTA
>JAHXMU010026464.1:0-20914 GCA_019455685.1 Philornis downsi
TAAATCAAAAACATACAAAGTTTTTATTCAGATTTCGGCAACCAAAATGAAATTGTGTTGTACATTTGGTTTCTGTTTCATATATGCCTTAACTAATTTTGATTTTCTTTGTTTTCTTTGAAGTTCGAAAAAGTTTTGATTCCGAGTCAGTTTATGAAAAGTTTTGTTTTTATTTCATTTGCAAGTTTTCAATTCATAAAAACAGACAACACCTTGGCACGTAAATTCAGGAAACTCAATCGAGATTGGTTATCATCTAAGCAATCTGTCAAAGGATTTAAGGAAATGTTATTCCATTGGGGGAAATATGCCGAGCTGTCGGCATAAATTCAAAATGGACCACTTAAAAAATTGAAATTTTTCAGGACATCAAAATAACCCCTTCATTCATTGACAATACCAGTTAGAAAAGTAAGATTTCGTTTGCAACACATAACTGTTCAAATAGTTTTCTAACTGCTTGACGCAGTAATGTTTGAACGCTTGTCGCAGATGGACACCAGCAAAAAGAAAATGCGCTATACTTAATAATTTTTCTTCGACAAAGATGAAAATGAGTATGAAATATAAGTATAAGGCACTGTAACAATCAATTTATTCGTCAAAAAAGTTTTGCTCTGCATTTGGTGGGATTAGCAGGGAATAATGAAAGTTTTCAATTCATAACAACAGACTATACCTTGATCCGTAAATTCAGGAAATAAATTATTTGAACCATGTTTCGTTTTCTTAGTTTGGCGCCAGGCATTTTCCTCTGACTAGAAATCAAACCACATACATATGGTTTCAGTTCTTATGCACACTAAGGAACGAGACTATGTTAGGTCAGTGTGACAGTCTGAATAGACAGACTTACTTAGACTGTATAGTTCATTGTGATACTATGGAAAGCAGAGATGAGACAAAATAAAACTAAATTTTCCTTTTAGGCTCTCGAACCAAAATGTCTGTTTCATTATGCTTTGACAGAGAAACAGTATCTAATTTTGTTTCAGATAAAAAACCAAAGAATGTATGAAGTGAATACATAGTTGTTTTGATTATGATTTAGGGGCGAAATTCTAATTTACTCTAAATAAGTTTACAATATCGAAACGAAACTAAACTTTCGTGAAGGTGCCTGGGAAAAATATGTTAAAATGATATTACAAAGCTCTTATCACTCAGTCCACATAGCCTTAATGCATAAGACACATTGACTTCTTTTCAGCTTTTTCGCTCTGTAAATCCACGTTTTTAATCCGCTGAGAGTAGTTCATCAGATCAATTGCTCTGGTTCGACTAACTCACTTCTAGTGGAGATAACAAAAAAACAAGTTCTGAGTTGTCCATGATTTCGTCCATAATTTTCAGTTTTACACTTCCTATCAAAAATTCTCTCTTCCCTAAAACCCATCCCTCGTTGACACGTATTTGTATTTAGTACAACATTTAATTATGCCAAGCGTTAGCTTCTGACCTGTCGAGTAACTTTCATCAATCTGAAAAAAAATGACACTCAACATGTCACAATAACACAGTCATTCTCACATAATTATGTACAAATTGAAACATAATTTATGAGGGTTTTTAAGGTTCAATTTGATATACACGTGTACTCGCTTCCCGCATGTGTGATTGCGTTGCCCGAAGAATCGTTAATCATAAAATGTCATTGTTTAATGCTTACAAAATATTATATAAAAAGGCCGCAACCAAAGGAGCTGGTTTAATGCAAAAAACGCGCTTTTATTGTAGTCATTAAAGCATCCACAAATTCCGGCGTAGTGGAAGAAATTATTGCTTTTCACAAATTTTATGATGCGAAGCGACCGGCATTGGTTTCTGAAAAAAGGACACATTTTTTTATCGCCACGTGCTGAGAAGCATCTTAACTGTCTTCCCACAATTGTACAAATGGAATGAGGAATTTCTAACCTTGGCTTTCCAACTGTTATTCGCTTTGGTGTACTTGCAAAATTGCCCAGACAGTTCACGACCTTCGGATAAGTATTTTCTAGTTATGCCACCGTATTTCCGCCTGCTGGTAGCTAAACTGAGAATGTGATTAGTTTGTGTAATTAAAATAGATTATAATAATTAGCATAATTAGCTAGAGTAACAGCTATGTGTCTTAAGCAATTTGTATACCAAGCTGGTAGTTGTTTGTAGTTTCAATACTAGGATTATGTGCGGTGGCCTAATAAATCATTCACGTTTTAGGTGCTCAGCTAAGTTTTTCTTTATAAATATGCAGCTTTATTCTGAAAACATGCTTACAAATTATTCAGTAAAAGTATTGAACACCGCTAGCTGCTACTTTTCCCCAAAGGCAAAGCCCGAATTCCGTCACGGTAAAACTGATCATTTTTTGAGGCTATCTTCGATGTCGTCATATGCGTGGAATCGCTGGTCAGCCAGGCCGTGTGCCATCGAACGGAACAAGTGATAATTGGACGGTGCAATATCTGGAGAATATGGTGGATGGGATGAGACTTCCCCTTTCAGCGCTTCCAGGTAGGTTTTAACAGGCTTGGCCACGTGAGGCCGAACGTTGTCATGCCGAAAAATCACTTTTTCATGCCTCCCGCATATTGTGGGCATTTCTCGCATAGATGTCGGCTCAATTGCGTAATTTCAGTTGATACTGATCCCCAGTGATGGTCTCGCTTGGTTTCAACAGCTCGTAATAAATAACACCGGCGTGGTCCAACCAAATACAGAGCATAACTTTCGCAGTGTGAATATTCGTTCGAGGCACATCGTCGGGAATGACCGACCAGTCTCCATGACCTTTTTTCTTTGTTGCTGTAATAAATCCATTTTTCATCACCCGTTACAATACGATGAATAAAACCCTTCCTTTTCTGTCGCTGAAACAGTTGATCACAGGCGGAACCTGATCTCATATCTCATAGGAACCCAATCGAATCATTCCCAATGCATGCATGGAAATGGCTTGGCAGGTAACTTCCAATAGCATCAAGCGCGGCCGTCGATTCAGTGTCTTCGAAAGTTTTTCGTCTTCCTTCACGCGAACAGTCATCACCATCAAAATCACCGTCTTTTCGTATTGGTATTGAAATACGAAGGGATGTCGAAGGGTTTAGAGTTAAGTTAAAAGAGAAATGAGTTTTCAACTCCATGTGCAGCATCTTCACAAAAAAAAAAAAAAAAAACAAAACATTTACGCTATATAAAACTAAACCAATTAGAAATGTAAACCCAATCGCTATGTCGAATATGGACCACATATCGTACATAAGAACTTATCTAAATAGTTTGAATAGCATTTTTGCTATAAAATAAATAAATAAAGGGTGTCCCAACAAGAATGCAAGTTTTAAATTTGGCGCTATTCGAAGTGTCATTGTTTCACATTTGAACAATTGTTATTGTTTGCTAGTAGAAGGTACGAGGTTCGTAAAAATGGAGCGCTACACGAATGAGCAACGCATTCTTATTGTGAAATTGTTTAACCAAAATGGTGAAAGTTTTGCGGCTACAGTTCGCAAATTGCAATCAATTTGGGCTAACAATAATGCTCCAAAAGAGTCAACTGTAAAGAGATTAATGGATAAATTTGCCAAAACTGGGTCTGTTAGTGATGTAAAGACAACAACGCGCCTTCGACCAGGTCAATCGACCGAAAATGTCGCAGCTGTACGTGGTGATGTCGCTCAAACTCCATCCACTTCAATACGACACCGAGTTCAGCAAATTGGTGTCTCCAAATCCACTATGCAGCGAATTTTGACGAAAGATTTACATCTTCATGCATACAATTTTGACGAAAGATTTACATCTTCATGCATACAAAGTTCAATTGACTGAGGAACTGAAGCCAGCTGACCATGGACAGCGAAGGAAGTTCGTTAATTGGGTATTGGAGAGACAACATGAAAATGCTGATTTTGCTGATAAAATCATCTTCAGTGACGAGGCCCATTTCCATATTGGTGGCTTCGTCAATAGGCAGGAAAATCCTCGAGTGATTCACGAGAAGCAAATGCATTCTCAACGTGTCACTGTTTGGTGTGGATTTTGGGCTGGAGGAATCATTGGACGTTTTTTTATGAAAATGAGGCATGTCAAGCCCAAACAGTCAATGGTGTTCGGTGTCGTGAAATGATAACCAGTTTTTTCGTGTCTAGAATTGAAGAAATGAATGTGGAGGGCATTTGGTTTCAACAAGACGGCGCCGCATGTCATACAGCCAGAGAAACAATTCAATTCAATTTGAATCTTGCGTTCTTGTTGGGACACCCATATTAATAAATTAATATAAATATTGATGAACTATACATGTTATTTGTGAAATTCAGTTCTAAATCTGCAGGCAAACCTATTTTACTTTAGTCTGCATAGAATTGAGCCACACTGTTTATAATTTTATATGTTTAAATTTAACATATTTTGATGGAAATATAACACACTCTTTGATTGTGGTTGTTGGTTTCTTTTGTATTTCCCTGCATTATATTTTGCTCACTGTGTATTTGCAGATATCTGACAATGAAGCTCCCTTGATTGTCAATGAATCAAATCATATTATTGCCAAAAGCAGACAAAGATACTCGTACCATCCCTCCATCACTCCACATCAATGTCATGTATTTTTATTTGCCGAAAATGTACAAACTTGAAAAAGACAATAACGCATAAACATATGAGTAAATGCAAACAAATACGAGATATAGACATTTCAATTACATTTACGATATGTGAAAATATTACACATTAACCCAAAACATTAAAGTTCCATAAACCGCGACGACACATTTATTGCCAGTTTAATTTCTTAACAAATAAAAATAGATTGCTTGGAAGTCAAATGCCAATGTTGGAGGGGTTGATGAGATCTGCTAAAGCGATTGAATTTAAGACAAACATTTATGACCCATAATTTAATGCAAATGTGTTAAGAGTTCCTCGTTGGGAAGGGAAGTAAAAAAACCTATTTGTATGGAAAATGAACTGAAAATAGGGCAAGAATAATCTATAATTTTTCCCATAGATGGTTTAGTAATCAATATTTTATGTTATATAACTCCTATTGGGTTACCTAAGTTGGCATTAGAAACATAAAATTTCTTGTTCAAAACACAACCCAGACAGTTTTGTGATTGCTTGACACAGTGTTTTTTGAACGCGCTTGAAGAATGAATGCCAGTAAAACGAAAATAACGGCTGGCGCAATAGAACGTGCATATTTAAAAAATAGATTAAAAAATAAATACAAAAGGTGTGGTTAAAATAAATCTAAGGCATTGTAGAGTAATAAATGGAGTTTATTTTTTAAAAATAACATCATCTAAATGGTGACCCTCTCCACGACGGCACTCCTCTAACCGCAAACGAAAATTATTGAAAACCTTCTTCAGTAATACTGGTGTAATGGCTGCCATTTCACCACGGATATTCTCCTTGAGCTGAACGATGTTTCTTGGATTATTACTGTAGACTTTGTGTTTGAGGTATCCCCACAAAAAAAAGTCAAGAGGCGTCAAGTCTGAACTACGTGGGGGCCATGGGATATCACCTTTTTTTGAAATCAGTCTGCCAGGGAACATCTGCTTCACCACCGCCACGGAGTCATTTGATGTGTGACAGGCAGCTCCATCTTCTTCAAACCAAGTTCTGGAATTCACTATTCTTGAACTTTCAATTTCTGGAGCCAAAAATCGTTCCAACATCTCAACATAGCGTTCCGTAATAACCGTCACGTTTTGGCCCCGCGCATTTTCGAAGAAAAAAGGACCAATTATTCCTCTGCCAGAGATTGCTGCCCATACTGTCACTTTAGGACTATACAATGGTTTCTGGTGTTTGATCTTGGGATTTCCACTGTTCCAGTAACGACAATTTTGACGGTTTACGAACCCATTAATAAGGAAATGAGCCTCGTCAGAGAAAAGATATTGGCAAAATTGGAAAATCGATTAAGCATTTCATTAGCAAATGCGAGCCTTGCTGTGAAGTCAGACTCTTTCAATTCTTGTGTTAATTGCAGCTTATATGGATGCAGTTTAAGATCCAATGTTAAAATTCGTTGCAAACTTCGTCGCGATAATTGTAAGACAGACGATCTCTTGCGAGTCGACATTTGTGGATTTCCTCGTACTGACTCCATAACTCTCTCAACATTGTCTTCGGTCCTAGAAGTTCTTGGGCGACAATTTGCTTGTGGTTTAAATGTTGAACTGGTCTTTTCGAAACGCTTTACCCATATTTTAATTAAATTACCATTCGGAGCTTCACTAATTCGCCGTAGTCCATATTCAGCACAATATAGTCGCCTAGTAGCAATATATGAACGAGAGTTCTCGTAAAATGCGCGCACGCAAAATGCGCGACGCTTCCCGTCGAAGTGATTTATAGCGACTAAAACTCCATGAGCCCGCAAACCCAACGATGTAGGCGCCCCCTCGCCAGCGCCTTTTCTACCCCGCAAAAAAGATGATGCAATATGCACGTTCTATTCCGCCACCCTGTATTTTTTTTTCTCGATGCACTTGGAAGTTAAATTGAAATTCTCGAACTTACATCAATTGACACTTGCTAAAGAATGAAAAGTCAAGATGTCTTAACCGAACGCGATCGTTTTCTTCGTGTAATAGGACATTCCTGTAATATCTGGTAAATACAGGTAATTCGTAGTCAGCAGCTGTCATCTATGTCACTTTACAATGGTGAATGTTCATTGATTTGACAAGCCGTGGGCGATGTTAGATATGGAACGTTATTACATTAAAGATTTTAAAAATGTGTCTTTTTCATTCGATGTTCTCTACGACTAATAGAGTCGTCACATGTTGTCTAGAGAATTAGTGATATCTGCATTTTTTCCTTTTTTTTTTTCAATTTTGCTAAATTTCGTTGTTCAAAATTTGTTTTATGATCCTTGCATTTCCTACCATAACCAACAAACGTTGTTAATATACATCTTTACACATAGCATACAACTACACCTGCCAGCTACATGAGCCACATTTTAATTATGTGCAGCCAGAATTTATAGCTGTGTCAACTGTTCTGCTTCCAAAACGCTCAACGTTTCATACCACACAAATCAATAAGTCACAGAAATTGATTATGAATCATAAAATTAATTTCACAAATAATAATTAAAATTCTTTGTATACTCATGCTGTTGTGTTTGCCCAGAGAAAATAATATTAAAATTATAAATCAACAGACACATCGAGTAGCATTATTTGGTTTGTTAATTTATGCAATCAGTGAATAATTTAACACAATTTATTATAATCAAACAAACGGCACGAGAGCAAATTCCATTCGACAATAATGAGGATGTCAGAAATTATAATGCTAATAATGAATTTCTAAGATGATTTTTATATTATGCCAGTATTTACAGAATACAAATTAGCTAATTGTAGTTTTGCCGCAAAGCTCTGTGGATGGTGTCAAATGTTCTACGAATTCCTTGGGCGTTAATGCGACGAGGTATGAGAACATCAGCTAGACACCTGCGAAAGTCCTAAGCACCTTTGCGATCATTAACTTAATTATGACAGGGGAGCAAGAGAAAGGAGGACATGAAGGAACTTAAGGATTCTGTGCGTGTTTGGTAGCAAAGAAATTTGTGTTTGTCTTGGTTATTGTTAAATATTATGCTAATTATGTGATTTTTCTCTCAGATATTGTTGCTGTTTTTGTGTTAAGTGAACATTTGTAATGAGTTCAAATCTCAAGCAGTAGACAAATCTCAATCTATTGACAGAAGCACAGTGGTCGGATATGGATTTTTTTAGAATACTTTTTATTACAAAATTTTCAGTGTGATTTGATTTTTGAGCATTATTAACTTTGTTTCATTATTGTATTATTAAATTTGTATTATTAAATATCATATTTCTATAATTGGTATATAATTTTTTTACAACATTTTCAGTGTGATGTGATTTTTAAACATTATTAACTTTGTTTCATTATTGTATTATTAAATTTATATTATTAAATATCATATTTCTATAATTGGTATATAAATTTTTACAATATTTTCAGTGTGATTTGATTTTTAAACATTATTAACTTTGTTTCATTATTGTATTATAAAATTTATATTATTAAATATCATATTTCTATAATTGGTATATAATTTTTTTACAACATTTTCAGTGTGATTTGATTTTTAAACATTATTAACTTTGTTTTATTATTATTTTTGTTAAATTATTAAATTTAAATTATTAAATATCATATGTCTAAAATTGATATAAGAATTGGTAAAAGAATTTATGCTCAAATACTTCTAAAACTCATTTCAACGTTTTGCCTTGCTCTAGTCAGCCACCAACATTTTCAACTGAAGTTAACATCGATAAAACAGGGACCTTCACGAAAGTTAAGTTTCGTTTCGGTTTCAATATTTTAAACCTATATAAAGTACATTAGAAATTTGGTTAGTTTTGGAAATACTATAACTCATTTTATACATTGCTTCATTTTTTTTTATCTGAAAAGAAATTAGAAACCAAAAGTGATGCTGTTTCTCGATCAATACATGACGAAGCCAAAATTTCGACCTTCACGAAAGTTAAGTTTCGTTTCGGTTTCAATATTTTAAACCTATATAAAGTACATTTGAAATTTGGTTCATTTTCAAAACTTCAACTCATTTTATAAATTCATTCATTTCTTTTTTTATCTAAAATGAAATTAGAAACCTAAACTGCTGCTATTTCTCTATCAAAACATGATGAAACGAATATTTTGATTTGAGGACTTGAAACAAAAATATACTTTTATACAGTTTCGTTTATAGTTCTAAATTAGAATCAGAATTGTAATCAAATGTAAAATAATTTTTGGCAGAGAAAAAGGAGTGGCGCCAAACTGCAAAGGGGTAGAAATGCTTCAAACAATTTATTTTCTGAATTTACAATAACAGACTCTGAGAAATTTTCAAAGATGCTCAAAAATTGTGTTTTTTATACACTGAACATTATTAAATGAAATACAATCAAAATGTTTCATAAATTAAACTACAATCAAAATTATTTCCAATTTAATTTCGGTTGTCTGAATCAAAATCAAAATTGTTTCTAATTTCGTTTTGTCTATTTGACACAAAAATAAAATTTAATACAATTTTGAATTGGTTGTTGGAATCAGAATAAATCGTTTGTATATTTTTGATTTACCTTTCAGAGAAAAGAAAACAAATCAAAACTATTTTCAAATTTACAATTTGTTTTCATAAAGCTAATTAATTTGTTTGCAAACCAAACGAATAACTATTTGAGTCTGTTCTTGTAACTCGAATAGGTTTTCGTTATGAAGAGATTTTACTTACCATAAAACTCGTATTATTGCATGAAACAGTATGAAGAAATGTTGAAAAATATATAATGATCACATTGTTTTTTAAAAACTTTAATAGTTGACGAAAACTTTCATACATTTTATAAAAAATCTGTTAACTACGCTTTAGTCAGAATTCAATCTAAATTGTTTGTAATTTCATTCTGGTCGTATAAAACTGAAACAAAATTTAATACAATTTTGATTCGGTTGTCAGAATCAGAATAAAAATATTGTATATTTTTGGTTTAAATTCCAAAAAAGGTAACAAATCAAAACTATATTCGAATTTACAACCTGTTTTTATAAAACTAATCCATACGTTTGCAAACCAAATGAAGAACTATTTGTGCCTGTTTTTGTAGCTCGAATAGTTCTTGGTTTGAAAAGCTTTAATTTTTATTGAATAGAGTTACCATCAAACTCCTATTTTTGTAACAAACAATATGAAGAAATGTTGAAAAATATATTATGTAATAACAACAAGCTAGTAATTTTGCATCTTGCTTCGTTAAATTGAGTCAGTAAATGGCGTTCATCATCAGCCTGATGCAAACTACCTCTGCTGGTGAAAGATATTTCAGGTTTGGAAACCGATGGGACATTCACGTAAGTAAAATTTTTTGATTTTTCATATTAAATCCAGCAATTTTTGTTAAACAGAAATAAATGGTGGTTACTTGACTCTCTCCAAAGTACTGGAATTGAAAAATCGAAATAGATCTTTTCCATGGTTTGTTCAAGTTTCTGACAGCAAAATCAAAATAATGTAAACATGCATATTTCAATGATTCTGATATTGCGTATCCAACCAAATATTCACCACACACAAAGCAAAAATAGCTTGAATCAGGACCACAGGATCTCTCTGATAAGCATATCAGGCTAATGCTACTATTACGAAGATTTAGAATGAATGTGGGCTTCTGTCATATTAATAATTGTGCATTGCCAGCATGCGATAAAAAATGAACAACATGTGGGTAGCCCAATTTTTGTACCAGATTCGCATTCAGCGCACCCAAATTGGTTAAAAACATGCTTCGCTTCTGCAGTCAATTATTTTTTCCAAATTTGTAAACCAGTGAAATAGTCAACATATAAACCACTGTGCCCAGTGCTATTTACATTTGCAACATCATCAATTCCCCTTTTCTCCGATTCGCAAATCATAAAATCGCTGCTTAATTAGGAACACAAAATTCCAAATATTTCCAACACAAATTGCCACCTTTTAGTGTTGCTCCACTTTTCGGAGATACACCAACGCAACGTTTCATTTGAAATGAACTAAGTAGAAAATCGTATAAAAGATTCATTTTGGATTTCATTTTGGATTTTAACTTGCATTTCTTGAGAGATACGTTTATTTGTTATTGTAGCGCAATTAATAAAGCCGGCTAATTGCACAACTTAAATGTTTGCTTAAGCTACGGCAGAAGAGATGAAGCGCAATGAAGTTTGGAACTGCTTTCAATCAAGGTTGCAAAGAAAGTGACAGAAATTCAATGTAATGGAAGGGCCAAATGGAAAATGTGGATAAGTTTAGGTTTTGCAAGATTTCAAAGATCAATAATTTAGTTCAGGAGTGGTTTTAATTTTTAATACCATTCACATATAATGTGACATAAAATTTCATATTTTCTTTAGAACTTTAAAAAATGGCATTGAAAATAAAAGACTGGTGATATTGCACTCTTTAGCTTTATACAGGGTGGCGCAATAGAACGTGCATATTGCATCATCTTTTTTTGCGGGGTACAAAAGGCGCGGGCGGGGGGGTGCCTACATCGTTAGGTTGGCGGGCTAATGGAGTTTTAGTCGCTATAAATCACTTCGACGGGAAGCGTCGCGTATTTTGCGTGAACGCATTTTACGAGAACTCTCGTTCATATATTGCTACTAGGTGACTATATTGTGCTGAATATGGACTACGGCGAATTAGTGAAGCTCCAAGTGCTAATTTAATTAAAATATGGGTAAAGCGTTTTGAAGAGACCGGTTCAACATTTAAACCACAACCAAATGGTCGCCCAAGAACATCTAGGACCGAAGACAATGTTGAGAGAGTTATGAAGTCAGTACGAGGAAATCCACAAATGTCGACTCGCAAGAGATCGCCTGTCTTACAATTATCGCGACGAAGTTTGCAACGAATTTTAACATTGGATCTTAAAGAAGAATTGAAAGAGTCTGACTTCATAGCAAGGCTCACATTTGCTAATGAAATGCTTAATCAATTTTCCAATTTTGACAATATCCTTTTCTCTGACGAGGCTCATTTCCTTATGAATGGGTTCGTAAACCGTCAAAATTGTCGTTACGGGAACAGTGAAAATCCCAAAATCAATCACCAGAAACCATTGCATAGTCCTAAAGTGACAGTATGGGCAACAATCTCTGGCAGAGCAATAATTGGTCCTTCTTTTTCTTCGAAAATGCGCGGGGCCAAAACGTCACGGTTAATACGGAACGCTATGTTGAGATATTGGACGGATTTTTGGCTCCAGAAATTGAAAGTTCAAGAATAGTGAATTCCAGAACTTGGTTCCAACAAGATGGAGCTACCTGTCCCACTTCAAATGACTCCATGGCGGTGGTGAAGCAGATGTTCCCTGGCAGACTGATTTCGAAAAGAGGTGATATCCCATTGCCCCCACGTAGTCCAGACTTGACGCATCTTGGCTTTTTTTTGTGGGAATGCCTCAGACACAAAGTCTACAGTAATAATCCAAGAAACATCGTTCAGCTCAAGGGGGATATCCGTGGTGAAATGGCAGCCATTACACCAGTATTACTGAAGAAAGTTTTCAATAATTTTCGTTTGCGGTTAGAGAAGTGCCGTCGCAGAGACGGTCACCATTTAGATGATGTTATTTTTAAAAAATAAACTCCATTTATTACTCTACAATGCCTTAGATTTATTTGAACCATACCTTTTGTATTTATTTTTTAATTTATTTTTTAAATATGCACGTTCTATTGCGCCACCCTGTAGTTTCGAGTTAGGAAAATGGATCAAACTTATTTTTCAACCAGCCAATTGTAGACAAACTGCTTCTTTAATAAAAACAGATATCATTTAAAAATTGGAAGAAGGCTTCAATAAGTTAATGCGAGTAATGACATGAATAAAGTCTCACATAGAGACGGTATCTCATCTTTGTATCACAGAGTCCCTTTGGCAGTGACCTCTGTTTAATGTGAACTATTCCTAATATCTGTTTGTGTATGAGAATGTGTATTTGTGCATCACTTCATGCATTTGTTATTTGTGGAATTACTACTACAAATACAGAAGATGTAGGATTACATATATATATGTATATGTATATATATACTTACTTATACGTATGTTATGTGCAAATGTTTGTTTTAGCAGAGGTGGCTCAATCTCAACTCTTTTACAATTACACCTGAAATATTGTTGTACTGCTACAGCAAGTGCGAATGTTGAGCAAAAACAAACTTTATTTGGGTTAAATAGTGTAGAAAAGTGCTAACAAACACATTTAATATTTGTTTTCATTACTTCTCTTCATCACGTTACAATTATAAAGTACACAATAACGAAACTTGGAATAAGACTTAAGAATTTAATTAAAATTGCAGGTCAAGCCTTAAGTGAAATTTAAGGAAAATGTGAAACTAATTGCTTTATACTCGTTTACTGCTTTATAAGTTTTTTTTTTTTTTGATGGAAATTTTAAAAATTTCTTGTATACTTCATCGTCTGTAACTTTTGTTCTGCAGCTTCGGTTTTTTTCTTAATAATAATTTCTTGTTTACTTTCAGTCAGTAATCTTTGTTCTGCAGCTTTGCCTCTTTTATGATGTGTGTTTTAAGGGCTGTTTGGTTTCTCATTATACCGGCTTATCCGTTTTTCTGATTTAAATGTAAAGTTAAATAAAACACACATAAATCTATGATTTCGATGAAACTTTTTTTTTCTAAGCTGTTTTTTTACTAAGCTTAAAAACGAATCCGGGGAAACCATTCCCGCATTTTCTTCATCTTAAATTCATTCTCGGAACCTTTTTGACTCCAAACGCCACTTTTAGACATTTCTATCAAACAAAACCTGCATATCGAATGCCCTTTGCTAATATTATTATCATTTTCGTAGAAGCAATAAATAAAATTGAATGTACTTCTTTGTTTACTAAAATCATACATTGAAAAAGTAGTCTGAATTCCTTTTTGCATCGTACAAAACCAGACGAAACTCACGTAATTATGACATCTATGATGTTAAATTTGGTGCAGATATCTATCATATTCCTGACAAAATAAAGAATACAAATATTTCAGAAACTCAATACAGCCTGAAGACTGTTTTTGCTTTTTGAGCACAATTTTATATAAATTTTTCCGCATTAGCCTTGAACTGAACCCATTTATTGCCATTAATAATTTAGTTATAACGTTCATTAGTGCTCTCTTTAAACGTTTTTACAATTTCATCGATTTATAACGCTGTCTTCTTTTGGTTCTTTTGACTTACCACTAAAACTATAGTCATCATCAGGTCATTATAAAAACTTTTTTTATGACACCCTCTGCTCTTAGGATCCTCCGTACACCCACCATGATCCTTATAACTGGTAATGTTCTGGTCACAATCTGCGGCATTTTTTGTTTACTTTTTCTACTACTTCTTATGAGTCCTTCGCATCTTCATATAAACTTTTCTTCGTTTTTTTTCTTTTTCTTGCAGCCATAATACTGATTGATCTCTAGGGAAATTTATGTGTATAAAATAAAATGTTTTTAGCCAAACTTTTTTTTTCCTCTTTCGTTTTCTTGATGTTGTTTAATGCTTTTGCCGTTTTGCTCATCGTCCAGTCCCTTTTGCATATTTTTCCCACAATGTTGCTTTTTCACTTTCTTGGGTTTTTGGTTGGTTTTCCTTTTGTTTTCTTGGAATCCCAAAAACACAGAACACATTTAACTTACGTAACGTTTATGAAAGATGTGGTAAAACCAGTACAAAAAACGAAGGAAAGAACCACAAGGATCACATTTTCGTGGGACAAAAGACATAGTTAGGGATATGAGGTAGAGTGCTTGAGGGGAGAATAGAGATACAATATAAAACACTCTAAACAGACATACAGAAAATTAACTTAATGTCACTTACACTTTAGTGCTTTGTGTTGGCTTAATTTGGTCAGATTATTGGGAATCACCACTGGGACCTAAGTGATGAGACTTTGCTCGACGGCTGGCCGAAACACACTGGACATTAGAACAGAAAGAGCAAAAACAACGTAAAAGATTATTATTAACTTAAGCGGGGCATGGTCGGTGGGGTCACAATTTATTTTACAAGAATTTATAGGAATTATTTGGAATGATAGAGATTTAGAATGGAAAAGGATATAGATTTTTAGAGGGAGAAATAAGATATGAGTTTCGGTGTGTGTAATGAATAACCATAATTATGAACATTGTTTGGGGGGGAAGGACAACAAGTCTACGATATTCTCAATAAGTTAAATAGACGGGAAACTTTAATTTAGGCACTTTAATTCAACTATTATTATCACATTTTTTTAATTTAATTCTTGTTTTCAAAATAAATGACATTTGTGAACCTCAAAAAAAAAAAAAAAATCGTTATTTAACAGGTAAAGGGTGTCTCAACAAGAACGCAAGATTTAAATAACTGATGCAGCAATTGAATTGTTTCTCTGGCTGTATGACATGTGGCGCTGTCTTGTTGAAACCACATGCCCTCCACATTCATTTCTTCAATTCTAGGCACGAAAAAACTGATTATCATTTAACGATACCGAACATCGCTTGACATACCTCATTTTCATAAAAAAAGGTCCAATGATTCTTCCAGCCCAAAATCCACACCACACAGTGACACGTTGAGGATGCATTCACTTCTCGTGAATCACTCGCGGATTTTTCCTCACCCCAAATGCGACAATTCTGTCTATTGACGAAGCCATCAAAATGGAAATGAGTCTCGTCACTGAAGATGATTTAATTTATCGCAAAATCAGTATTTTCATGTGGTCTCTCCAATACCCAACTCCCTTCGAAATCCCTTCGCTGTCCATGGTCAGCTGGCTTCAGTTCCTGAGTCAATTGAACTTTGTATGCGTAAAGATGCAAATCTTTCGTCAAAATTCGCTGCATAGTGGATTTGGAGACACCAATTTGCTGAGCTCGTTGTCGAATTGAGATGGATGGAGTTTGAGCGACATCATTACTCACAGCTGCGACATTTTCGGACGATCGATCTGGTTGAAGGCGCGTTGTTGTCTTTATATCACTAACAGACCCAGTTTTGGCAAATTTATCCATTAATCTCTTTTCAGTTGACTCTTTTGGAGCATTATTGTGACTCCAAATTGATCGCAATTTGCGAACTGCAGCCGCAAAACTTTCACCATTTTGGTAAAACAATTTCACAATGAGAATGCTTTGTTCACTCGTGTAGCGCTCCATTTTTACAACCTCGTACCTTCTACTAGTAAACAATAACAATTGTTCAAATGTCAAACAATGAGACTTCGAACGGCGCCAAACTTAAATCTTGCGTTCTTGTTGGGGCACCTTTTATATGCAATCTTTGTATGGCAAGTTTTATTTAAGCGGTGCCACTTTCCTCGTGCTTTCAACAAACTCATGGGTGCGTTGATCAACCTACTTCAATCGACACAGATTTACACCGGGTTGTTCATTATTCGATTCCAAAAATATGGTTAAATAAAACACACATAAAGCTATGATTTTGATGAAACTTTTATTTCATAATAGTGCTTGGACCCTGCAATTATGTGCGAAATTCAATGACATTTAAATGACCACCTCTGGACTTAATGCAGCAGAGGGTTCTTTTGAGGTAGTTTTCGAAAAATTACGTCCCATTAACACGTCCAGACCATAATGCGCACCAAAGAGTCACTTTTTCCGGACCCAATGGCTGTTCCACAATCACTTCTGGGTTCCCGGGGAACCATATGCGCAATTTTTTTTTATCAATGTTATTTACCGATTGAGAAATGAGCTTCATTGCCGAAAAAAATTTTATTCAATTGAAAGCCCACGATTGAATCATCACTTCTGTGGTAAGTTTTAGATATTTTTACGTGATCTTTAGTTGTTAAATAATCCATAATTGTAGATAGCATAAATAACACTTCAAATGACAGGTATTTAATAGCTGACAGCCTTGCCAGACCGGCGTTATTGAAACCACTAAACGCATAACTTTCTAAAAACCTGTAATTACAAGGAAAGTGTTTATTTTTGTTAATTAATTGCGTACTTCAGATTAATTTCTACTTTTGTACACAACATATACACATGAAAATATTAACTTATTTATGGGTAAAAGAATCAATAATGAAAACATTAATTTAAAATAAAAAACGACTGAATTTTCTGAAGAGAATTTCGGCCGCTTTTTTTACTTAGATAACAAATTATGCGAAAATAAAAAGAGATAAATATGTTTTAATTAAAATCTAAAAAAATAGCTTCAAATACAGAAAAAATTTCAAATAAAAATCGCTTTATTTTTATTTCAAAATTTGTTCGCTAACAGCTCCTACTTCAGCACCACACACCAGCACCATTCTCCATATCACATTATTATCTACCCTTAAAAGGGGATTAAATTTTTGGAACAAAAATCGAGCTGTTTTTATTTACAAATTTTAATCCTTTTTTTGAATAAAAATCGACCGAATTTTCTGAAAAGAATTTCGGCCGTTTTTTATTTAGATAACAATCATATGAAAATAAAAAGAGATAAATTTGTTTTAATTAAAATCTAAAAATAAAACCTTCAAATACGAAAAAAAATCGAATAAAAATCGCTTTATTTTTATTTGAAAATTTTTTCGCTAGCAGCTCCTACTTCAGCACCACACACCTGCACTGTTCTCCATATCACATTATTATATACCCTTAAAAGGGGATAACATTTTTGGAACAAAAATCGAGCTATTTTTATTTAAAAATTGTAATTTTTTTTTAATAAAAATCGACTAAATTTTCTGGAAAGAATAAAAAAATAAGAAAATAAAAATCGACTGAATTTTCTAGGAAGAATTTCGGCCGTTTTTTATTTAGATAACAATTATACGAAAATAAAAAGAGATAAATTCGTTTTAATTAAAATATAAAAAAAATACCTTCAAATAGAGAAAAAAATTCAAATAAAAATCGCTTTATTTTTATTTGAAAAAATTTTCGCCAGCGGGTCCTACTTCAGCACCACCGCTTGCTTATGTGTTGCATCTCTACCCAATTCTGGGAAACGAAGAATTTCATTACAATGTGCGTGTTTCAATTTTAGATTTCTATCCAGTTTTTCTAGATGAATTATTTCATCGAAGTAGCGACTTAATCTAACTGATTGACTGAATTCTCTTCCCTAAATAGCAAAAAAAAACCGAAACAGATAAAACAAACAAAGTTCTAGAGCTCTGAAATTTTGGTGAAAAAGAAGATCTTTATAGCAGTCACATCCCTTAAGTGAATGAATTTTACAAAGAAATTTATTTATATAAAATTTGTTTTTTTTTATTAAATTGCTGATTGTTTTATTTATTTAAATTGCACCATTTTTGTTTAAATTTTATTTGCCTGTGGCAGTTGCTGCAATTTGAAATTTTACCCAGTGTTGTGGAAAAATTAAGGCCAGAAATTTGTTGAAAAAACGGTCTTAATATCAGTTACATCCCTTAATTTTATAAATTCCTCACACAAAGCATTTACATTGAATTGAAATAGTTCGAAGACAGCTTTAAAGTTAACGCGAAATATGGAATCGGATAAACAAAGTCATGAAGAAGTTAATGCATTGAAATCACATCCTTAAATTTATAAATTCCTCATACAAAGCATTTATATTGAATTGAAATAGTTTGAAGACAGCTTTAAAATTAACGCAAAATATGGAATCGGATAAACAAAAATTATGATGAAATTAATGCATCGAAATCACTATCCTTAATTTTATAAATTCCTCAAACAACGCATTTATATTGAATTCAAATCATTTGAGACACCTTTAAAATGAACGCTAAATATGGAATCTGATGAACAAAATCATAAAAAAAATTAATGCAATCATGAGAAAACAATGCACAAAGTATAATCTTTTATGAATCAACATTTCCTTTAAAATATAATCTGATTGGATGATAAATTATACGATGGTGTAATCCAGTGATTTTTGCGATTTTTCGCATTTAATTTGAGCCATTTTGAATTAAGTTTTGTGCAAAATTTCATTTTATCTGTTGAGCTATTTTTCGTATGTTTGTGGTCGATTTTTCATAACATTTTTTTGTCTCAATTTTTGTTTGTCATATTTCGTGTCGCCGCCAAAATAATCTACTTTAACGAATTTTAATTTTTTACATTTGATATTTTAAGATCTCCCGTTACCTCGTCTTTCAAATTCTATTTTATTTTGGTCATATAAAAGTATTAAAAATTCTTACATTTTCTTTACAAGCTCTTTACAGTACCTTTTGGAATTAAAACTTGCACAACAAAAACAATCCTTATGAACAGTACGATAATATAGAGATGTCGCTAACATCTTTATAAAGTTGCGTCTTAAACTCATAAGATAATTCAGAGACAAATTTGTAAAGCAGCCCATGTGAAAAGGGACACAATTTCCAATTAAAGTTATTAATACATATCATAAAAATGCATCTACATCTTAACATGTACGCGTTTATAGATCAGATATATGTTCGATTCTTCCATATATCCATAAATGGACTGGAAATGGTTTTTATTAACATCTTTCGCCTTCACATTCTTGTCAACATTAGCATACTCATTTCTTATAAATAAAAATCATTTTTAAGGTGGTTGACTTAAATTTAGCTCTAACATTTTCCTTTTAGACATTGTCGACTATGTTGACGTCTTCGCCACCACCGTTATCCTCATTTTCATTAAAATCCTTTTGTAAGTGAACAACCGCACAACCAAATACTTATAATCTTTAGTCGTTGAGAAATTTTACTCATACAGAAGGACAAGTTTTCATGTCAGCATCTCTTGATTGCCGCCGTAGGTTCTTCGTTTGAATTCAGCTGCTTTACCGTTTGTGTGAGCGTCCCCCCTACAAACGGGTTGTACATTGAAAATGGTTGCTGGTTTCGCAGCTGTCCTTGCCAAGGATTGTAATCATCTGCGTTAGCTTCTCCATACATTCCCCAAATAAATAATGGTCGTTTGCCTTAAGTGAAGGAAGGCTGGGTAGGCTTATTTGTTTAATATCGACGTATCTGGTTGAGCAACATTAGGACTTCACCTGTGCAATTGCACGAGCATAAGTGCAACAACAACACAGTCATTTGTTTACTACAAGTACTGTGTAATATTAGCTTCAGTATCAAAGGATATCGAGAAAGAAATTTCGGTATGCACACTTGTGCATCGATATTAACGCAGAGATATGAGACAATCACTGTTATTGATAATTCACAAATAGTACTAGTTTCAAGAGATCTAATAAAGGGAAGGCAAGGACAAGATCGTGCATATTTCTTATAGTAGGAACTTTAATGTGTCAAGTTTTTTATGGAATATCATAGACAGTTTAGAATTGGGTACACTGAAAACCAAATCCTGATTTTTCGTATCAAATTACTACATAATGACAGTATTAAAAATTGCAGATTTGGTACTTAGAGCTAGTAATGCGGCAGTAAATATTACGATTTTCATAAGAAATTGGCAAAATTCCAAATGAACATGTGTAGAGCATTCGTATAAGGTGTTGTTAAAAAAAATCCATTAATTTTGCATGATATTGAAAGCTTTGTTTACTACAGTTAGAATTATTCGATTTAGATAAAATATGCCCCGTTTTATTCGATAAGTTTTTGCTATTTTGTAGGTAGTTCCATTATGCCTCTCTCATAGAAACGTTCATCACATATTACTGCTTTCATGGTAATCGAACAAAAGAGTGAGCAAAACCTTCACATTTTTTTTGGACCTAGCTCCCCTGGACTCTTCCATTGGGACAATTGGGCTTTGCTTTCGATGTCATAACCATATACCCATGCTCCGTCACCGGTTATGACCCTTTTAAGCAAATCTGGGTCATCGTTGACGTCATTCAATAATTCCTGAGCGATGCTTACGCGACGTTTGTTTTTGGTCAAAATTCAGCAATTTTGGAACGAACTTCGCTCCGGCATGCTTCATGCCCAAAATTTCCGAAAAGATTGCATGGCATAAGCCAACCAATATGCCGACATCATCTAATTCTCTAATTGTGATTCGACAATTCTCCATAACAATTTTCTTCACTTTCTAAACAATTTCATCGGTTGTTGATATTCTGGGGCGTCCAGAGCGAGCGTCGTCATTTACATCTTCTCGACTTTCTGTGAAAAGCTTGTATCGATTGTAAACATTTTTTTTTTTTTTTTTTTGACTCAGAGTACTTTCACCGTATGCCACTGTTAACATTTCAAGTGTTTTTGGGCACTTAATTCCATTTTTTACACAAAATTTGATGCAACTTCTTTGATCCATTTTTTTCGATAGCAGAAAATCGCCAAACACGCAAAACACTTGTGCTATTTATGCCTCTCACAAA